>WUQG02012002.1:0-11825 GCA_011317285.2 Androctonus mauritanicus
GTTCAGATGTCGTCTTCTTAAGCGAAAGTACCAACTAAACTTTAAGCATTTGATCTCACTCTACACCTGAGTATGATATTCTAATGTCATTATAATAAATAATGCGAGATCTTGCAAAAATAAGGATAATTTATATTTAGGAATTAAGTTTGCACATATTCTTATATGTGGTCTTTTGCAATTACACCATAATTATGGCTGCAAAACAATGCGCTGGGAGGCTACTAATCATTAGCGTAAGACATTAAACTAGAATTGATAGAAATTATATTATTTTCTTGTAATTTAGTAAAATAAAACAAGTAAATTGATAATAATTAATAAAATAATTTATTTACCTAATCGGATTATTTCGTGATATGCTTGGATTGGAAGACCACCACTGCAACCGTGATCCACTTTATCACAATCTACTAGTTCTGTAACATTTAGTAAATCAATTAACAAGAAATTTTATCATTACATAGATGTTCGATTAACCATTCTTATCATTAGTGCACATAGACAGAGGTTTCAGTAAGAGAAAATTTGAGTTTTCTATACGATACTGTATTACTTTTCTTCTGAGAAATATGGAAACATTATTGGCAATCTTTTGAGAATAATGTGACAGAAGCCATGATTCGACAATCAATTAAACACAGCAAAATATAATCGTAGTATAATTTTTAATCGCTTCTCCGATGGAGTCCGATTCCCAATCTTTAAAGAAATCAGTATTAGGCTACTATTTTAATACTGATTTCTTTAAAGTAACTTTCATGTTTCTGTAAACAATAATTAGGAGAGTTATATGTGCAAAAGTAACAGGGCAAATAAACTAATTCTTAATCTAGAAATTTCACTTGTTTTCTCAGATACATATCGTGATATTAAAACTAACAGATATTTTTAAAATAAAAAATTATGAATACATAAATGTATGATACAAATTCTCGGATAAATTTATCTAAAAATATATTAAGTTTCAAAAACCTTGTTCTGAGAGAGAAAGTAGTTGCTTTTTCTTAACGGCCCATAGACCTTCTATATTTCCGATGGCGGAAAATGCCCAACACGAACCACATAATTTCTGCAAATTATCCATTATAAATAAATATTTTTTAGTGATTAAATTAGTAAAAGAGGAAAAAATTTACACCTGATTTTTCACTTCAGTTACAGCATTGTGTTCTCTCCAATCGAAAGAATTCGGAATGGGAAGTGGTGGAAATTCCATTGGAAATTCCGTTTGATAAGGATTGAAATTTTCGTTTGTTAAGGAACTGGGTACTAAATATGGACGAAATCCCAGAAGCTTGTGAAATTCCATTTCTATAAATATAGTATTATTCTATATATTTTTAAATAAAATTTCTTTAAGCGAATTAAATTTCTAATAAATCAATTTATAAACGAACAGAAAAAAATATATCTTTTAAATCAGCGGTTCTCAATCTGTGGTACGCCAGACATGACTAATGGTAGGTGTATAATCTCGACTTCCTATTTGTATGCCACGCATAGTTTTTATTGGTGGTATGCATTTATGAAAAGGTTGAGAACCGTTGTTTTCAATGAATACATCATAAAATTTATTAAAATTTATTCCGAATTACGATATAAACGTTTTCTTTTCAGTTAAAAATAGAATAGCCTAAAGAAATATGGAAAATAATACATTTTTCGGTATTTATTCAGGATGTTTGTCATCTTAGAAGGAATCTACACTTAATTGGGCTGATAGTCCCAATTGTAGATGTCAGAGAGGAGATAAAACTCCTCTTCACACTTGTATGAATGTGTGGCCCTTTCATGACTAAGGTGTGATCTTCTAGAATTGTAATTTTAAAGTAAAAACTATTGAAGGTATAAGATCATTACTATATGTATAGGATTATCTAGCATTTCCATTCTTTGATAATACGCAACTCTTTAAATTATCTTTTATTTTTCTATCAGAAATT
The DNA here is from genome assembly GCA_011317285.2 of Androctonus mauritanicus. NCBI lineage: Eukaryota > Metazoa > Arthropoda > Arachnida > Scorpiones > Buthidae > Androctonus > Androctonus mauritanicus. The sequence goes on from WUQG02012002.1 coordinate 1,947, forward strand.
TATTTTCGACAAATAAAGCTACTACTAAATGTATTTCCAAAATTTATAAAGACGATTGTTAGGTCATTATATTGATTTAAGATTTTGAAGACGAAGAATTACTCGATTAATCGATTGTTTCGAATTATTCGTTCAAAAAATATATTTTTTTAATTCTGTAATATTTTATTTTCTAGTAAGAAATTCACTATTATTATTTATTTAATAATTCATTTTATTAAAAATAATCTTACCATTTAAATCAGAAAATTTTGTAATACCATAAACAGCTGTTCCTTTCTCATCCCGATTAAGTTGATAAATCTTTCCCAAGTTAGCTAGAAAGATACTGAAACGATAGTTTCTCTCTGTAAGAAAAATAATTTAATTAATATACTTTCATTGGTAAATTTTCATTCACTATTCATAGAATAGTAGTTTATTTTATTTAAATTAACTAATCGATTATAAGCAATGAGACATAAACATAACAATAATTGTATACCGTTGGTTACAAATAAATATCTCTTAACATAAAATAAAATATTAGAGAAAAGAATCCGTTAGATGCGAGAGAATGGCATTAAATCCCAATATTTATAGATAAACATATTTTATAATAAATTATAGAGAAAATATGACTAAATGAAGCAAAACAATTAAAGTTTTATTAAACAATAAACGAGATGGCAGAGAAAACTGAGTTTTTTTAATAGCCTAACAATAGATTCTTCTATTCAAACATATAACTGCTTTACCAAGATATTATAGTTAAAATCTAAGCACCGACACAGTAGGATAATCATTAAAAATAAAACTTTATTGGAGTAGTACTTTCAATTGCTAAGCAATCATCATTGGAAGCAACATTGCAAGTCCATGTTGCTTCCAATGATGATTTTATTGGAAGCAACATGGACATGCAATTTACAAAAGTCCATATTCCATGGAACTTTTATAAATTGCAAGTCCATGTTGCTCCATTCATTGTAATGCTCATTATAAAAGCAAGTCCATGTTGCTTTTGTAAATTGCAAGTACAGTTGTTCCATTGCAAGTCCTGACTTGTAATGGAACAATTGGAAGCAACATGGACAAACAATGGAACAATTGGAACCGACATGGACTTTTGTAAATAAAACGCTGTGAACATTTCACATTCTTTCTGTTAAACTGTTCTTATTTTAGTGATTATAATTTAGCGCTGATGATGATTGCATAGCAATTGAAAGTACTACGCCAATAAAGTTTTATTTTTAATGATTAACCTACTGCTATCGACGTTTAGATTTTAACTATAACAGATTCTTCATTTATAAAAACCAAAATTATAGTAGTGTACATGCAAATACAGTACAATATTTATATTTTCCTCTTGTAATTAGATCAACATCTACACCAGCAAATACGTAGATCATGACATATTATAATACGTATGCTTTCTGATTTTCCTAATTTTGGCAGGAAAAAAAATTTTAGATTTGCCACCACTGTTAGATTGCTTGAATGAATTTAATTGTTCTCTACAGATGAATTAACATTATTGACAAATCATTTATTGAAAGAAGATGATCCTATATCATAAACAAATTACGCTTTAATCATATTATTTACTAAATAATATAATTAATTATTGTTTTTCAAATTATAAAAATATATTATTTTGAATTATGATTACCATATGTGCTGCGATAAATCTTATTATATTTATGCATAAATCTTTTGAACAAAAGTTTATACTGATGAAATGCATAAGTATTGGCCATTTCCTGAAATGATACCATGAAATCATTATTATTGCCATTATGATATCACTAATTGATTAGAAATACATTACGTTTACCTCTTCAAAAGTTGGCGAATCCGAACAATTGAAGCCAAGTAATTGTCTTTTTGATTCCCATGGTATATAATAAATTAAAACTGTGCAGTGTTTGATTTTCTGATAATCAAAACATATATATATATATTTAAATGCAATAATAATTAATTTTATTAAATTAAAAACAAATTACCTTTTCTTCATTTACTTCACACTCTTGTGCTGCTTCGAAATCCATAAAAGATTTTCGACATACTGTTTCTTGAATACTAATTTTAATTTTGTAGTTTAAACCCGCAACAACCTAAATGTTAAAATAAACAAACGTAAAAAGTTATATAAATTAATAAAATGTGAAGTAGCTATTCAGTGGAGTACAAAGAGGGCAGAGGAGGCACATTGCTCCGGCCTCTGATCAGGGGTGCCTCCGAAAAAACTTAAGTTTTAAGGACATGTACAGTACCTATATGTGGGAATATAAAAAAGAGAGTTTGTATTCTGGGAGGATGATTACGTATAAATATGCCATGTTTATGTTTAAAAGTTTTTTATTAGAAGCACTAATGCTATAATATTATAAGTTATGAACAGTTTTCCATCCCTCTAACCATGCGCCCGCCCTCATATGGCAGCCCGGTAGATATGGATCTATGTGCACAAAGTGGGTGGGTAAGCGTGTATCAAAATGCTGTTACAAACTAAACAAATTTAATAAATTTTTCCCTTGATTTAAGAAAAAGTTGCACAATTTGGCAACACCGCTTTTGAGGGGCCAAAAACTATCGCCAGACTTAAAATAACAACCCTCAAGGATAAAATAACCGAGTTACCCTTTTAGCTCCACAAAACACCCTTATAGAACGTCATCGAATCTCATTGGAGAGCCCCAGGGAGACTTCCACCCTGGGCCTCGATAGCCGTAGATCCGCTGTTGTAGCCATTTATTTTTTCGATGAAGTAAAAAATATTCTATCAAAATAATAGTATAAAAATTGAATAACATTGATAGAATTCATCAGTCGTGATTATATTTAAAAATAACAATAATAACTGCATTTAAATAAAAGCAAATAAATTAATATTGTTATAAAGAAATGATTCATTGGATAGCGAATCTAATCAGATTTCCTCGCGAATAATTAGATTCATTAGAATCTAATTATTAGATTCATTAGATTTCCTTTTTACCAATCTAATGAATCATTAGATTGGTAAAAGGGACTTACAATAAAAGTCATTTTTACCAATTTGCAAAAACTGAATCTGGGTAAAATCATATATTACATTAAAATATTAAAAAAGATGATTAAATCATAATAATAAACGTATTCTATCTGATTTTTGTAAATCATAATCAGTATAGGGGAAGAAAATTCATTCTATCGAAATTTCTATTTAATGATATCTGCATTTGAATTAAAATCCAACATTATACTCTTAAAAATGGTGGATTATTTTAGCTCAAATTCCTGTGTTTGTCCTGTTTCTCCTACCCTGTTTACAATAAATTAAGGTGAAACGTTGTAGTAACAATAACCAGTATTTTTTCTAACCCAAAATAAAACCTCTTATTTAGTTAATTAAAAATGTTCATTGAATGATTGAATAAAAATTTCTTATTTCCACATAACATGAAAAATAAATTTTGTCACATTAAATTTAAATTAGTTCAATTATGTCATCGAATCCCTCAAAAGCGGACACTTTAGACCTGATCACGGAATGATGGTGTTGTGGTGGTGGAAATCTTTGGCTATTCGGAATGTTGAACAATTAGTTCTAACGGGCTAGGCCTGGACCTCTCCTGAAAAACCGGAGCGATCAGACCCAAAATTGAATTCATTTCTTCAGTTGGCGTGCCGATGACTTCATCACAATAAAGTAAAAATCGATGCAATTACTAACAACTTCTAATGGCCGTATTGGAACCGTATAAAATTTCTCCACCAATACGCAAAGTATACTCTTACAAATAGTAAAATAATTATTTTATCATGATAAATGCATTGCAAAATGAAAACTTACTTGTCTTTGACCTTCTATTACATTTATAAGTTTGTAGTGAAAGGGAGAATTGATACCATAACTGATTTGTTTAACTCCAAACATAGATTCATTTCTTAAAGTTTCATAAACAGATTCCTTTTCCCAACCTCCAAAAACATATGAATTAAAAAAAGGTGAAGTTTCATATATAGTTTCTTCTCCTTCATAAGCTAAAACTGCCGAAATGAATAAAGTGAAAAATAGAGAAAGATTCATAATGTCTGACTGAATATTGTATTCTTCTTTATCTTTTATACCGTTAAAACTAATTTATAAGCAAATAAATCTCGCAATGGTATTATATTCTGAAATTCATCATTCAGCAAAAATACATTCGAAAAGTTGCGTGTTTACTTCATTTATTTATAAACAACATCTTCGAATACTTTATCGTAATAACCATCTTATTTTGAATACATAGGAAAAAGCTATAAAAAAATTCTTTGTGAACTTTTATGATGATAATTCGATTTACTATAATAATTTTTAATCTGTTAGAAGCATCAATCAATAAAATTCATATAATTGGTTAAATTATTCTCTGTATAAGTTCATTGCTTTTGTGCTCTCTTTATTTTGATTGTAATTTTGACTTCATTCCTTTCAGTGTAATTCGATATATAAAGAAAATTTCAAATTTATTTACTGTCCAATAAATAATTATTTTAGATTCGTGATATAATTCTGGAAACAATGGGATGTTAATAAAAAAATTAAGATATAAAATAAAATAATTAAGTAGACATAAGAATGGAAATAATTGAATAATTTATGGTTCTATAAGTTGGATAATTCAGCCTTTTAATTCAATAATAACTACTAATTTTATCATGTTATCCAATATATCATCATCAGCAAATAGTCCTAAAAAATAACCACCTATTTTGCGAATATATCCACTATTTCAGAAAGATTACAGGTGCGGCAATAAAATGCATGCCATCAAGTCACATTCAATAGTACAAGTTCATTATTGAATTTTATTAAAATACAGCATGTCCCCATGTCCCAAAAGTTACTATCTATCTCGAAAACTAATAGGAATAGAGGAAAACGGTGTTAAGACAACAGAATAGCTTTATTTCAAAGTAAGTGCCACACGAAAGGAGTGTTCAGCCAGCATTCTCCATATTGCGACCATCAGTATTTCTACAGAACTCAAAGCGATGCAACGTTGGTTGAAATTTCATCTCTAATTCATGTCTATTGGACTTGTCTTATGAAATTTCCTTTCAAAATTCTAATTTCCGTACATTTCACGTGTTTAATCTTGCATGTTACCAGAAACACTCGTTCTTCTGACGTCAACGCTGTATCGCTCTGTGCTCTTTACAGATATGACGGTGCCATGTGAAGACTGCTTGCTCACTGAACATCCCTACTTTTGTATAGCACTTATTTTGAAATAAAACTATTTCGTTGTCTTAATCCTGTTTTCTTGTATTCCCATTAATTTCTAAGATAGGAAAAAGTCACAAGTCTTATGTCCCAAAAATAACTTTTAGGTTATCCTGTGTGTCAAACAGTTCAATATTGTAACTGTTGTTTAAATTTTGAATATCCGCCATTTTGAAGTGTTTTAAGCTGACATGTAACTTTATGTTTTCAAGTTCTCTTGTATAGTTGATACTTGCAAATATTTTCTTAAAAATTCATTAATTAGTTTAAAAGATATTAAGAAAGCATATTAAAAATGGAATGTCCTCCATTTTGAAACAGCTAAAGCTACAGGATTAGTTATAAGATTTATTTTTAACAGCAAAATAACTAACTCTTCCGAATTTCCCGAAAAATTTATTAATTATTTCAAAAGTGACATTCTGAATATTTTCTAAAGTGTAAAATTCCTATTGTTGACATTATTATTACTTTAAATTTCGGAAAGTATATATATTTCATTTAATTAAAATTTTAAATTAATTAGACTAAATAAAAGAAACTATTTTATTTGTCGTTTCGACAATTTCGTGATGAATATACGATAAAATTTTGCTGATTTTATTATTTGATAAATTTGCAATTTATGGTTATCAGAATTATTGTAAGCCATCAAATATTATGCAGAATCAGTCCATAAAAATTTTAAAAATAATTTACACGATAACTTTTTTCTTTATCTTAAAATATTATTGTGTACTCTTTATGATAAGTAAGCAAACGACATTAGGTTATCTCTAAAACTTGATAAAATATTATTAATTTCATAAACGACAACGTTTCTTTCTTATCAAAATTTCCGTAATATAAATTAGTGATTATCTCTTCAGAATAATATAAAATGCTAAAGTTCAATAACATAATATTTTAATAAATAAACATTTAATCTACTGATGTATGATTAACAGTACGCTTACATCATTATTTTTTTATTAACATTATCTCTTTATTAATTTTTAAAGCACAAACTGTTGATAACTTCAGATTTTTATTGTTTATGGATTCTAGAGAATATGTGTTTATTATTATTATTATTATTATTATATCAAGGGCTCAATACAATTGCTCGTATACCCATATGATCACACGAACAGAACCCAACACAGTTGTCCCAACACCCATGATGGGGTCAACCGGATGACAGAAAGATGGCATTCAACGGGGCGGGCCGTAACCCTCCTGAAAAACTGGAGGTATGGGCCTGGTTTGAACCCGGATTCTCCAAGGTGGTAAGCCACAGCTTTACTACGCGGCCATCTGGTCGACAGAGAATATGGGTTTAATAGCTAAAAACAGCATGTTATGATGAAATCAGAAACTTTTATGTAAATAGTAAAAATATGAAGTTTTTCAGTAAGTTTACACTAGTAGAAGAGAGTACTTCACTTCTACTGTTTACACTAGTAGAAGAGTTACACTAGTAGTTGGTAGAGTTAGTAGATTGCACTAGTAGTTATTAAAACAGCTTTCTCTCTTCAGATCATTTAAGAAAACATTAATTAAAGGAAAAAAAGTAAAGTTGTATAATTCTGATTACACGACGAATATTATTAACTAATTACTTTTATTTGAGTAATTCATTAGGCAAAATTTAGTGTGTTAAACTTAATAAAAAGAGAGTTATTTGAGACTAACCGAAAAACTTTTCCTCATTGTTCTTCACTACTTATCACACTGTTTAGCCATTTTGATCAAATTTTTAATACATTCGCCCTCAATATAATTTCAACAACGTTAATTTTCTTATGGTGCGTAATCAAAGTGGTCACACGGTATAGTATAAAAAGTATGTTTATGATAGATGTGTATAGGAATATTATTTATTCTATTACATGCATGTGCATATTGATTTATACTTCATCTAAAAATAACATCTATAATATCTTCATGTATTAATATCTATTATGAAAGCATAAGGTATGCAAAAAGTTTTCTTAAAAAGTAGCAAACTCCTCTAATTTACAAAGGATTACTTGGTTGACCAATCATTTAAGGTGTGAAAAATAACAGTAACAAAGTACAGGTATGACTCGGTTTATGCTGATTCAATTTACGCCCGTTTCATTTTAACGCTATTTTTTATCTCAGGAACCTAACCCCAATTTACACCGAGTCGTACCTGTAATCTCTTCTAAATTGTAACATGTTTTTAAGCCATGGCTTATTTTAAATCCATTTTTTACGAAAATATTTGATTTCTTCATCTATAATCCCATAAAAATATGCTAAAATCAAACCATGCATTCAAATTTTAGAGATCATTTTATCTGAGGTAAATTCCTATAAATTTTGAGGATGCTAAGTTTACACATTAAAATTAACAGCAGATCGAAACATTAAAATACCAGTACTGTTACATTATTTTCCTCGTACGTATGGCATTCAGTCATTTTGATATTTACTGTTGCTTTTCAGAAGAAACTATAAGTAAATATTCAAAAATAAAATCTATATATTTTCGAAGTAGCAACTATAGATAAGATTTGAAGTTTTTATACCAAATTTGAGCATTTCTATCCATCTAATTTCAGTGTACACAAGTTGAGAGGTTAATATTTCCAATTTATTACTATTCTTCTTATTATATTCAGAAATTATATAAAATATTTGTGTATATTTCCAATAAATATACTTTGAATAAGTGGATATTCATTCATTTTATCAATTGATTAACGGTAAATTATTTCTATGAAAAACTGTTTAAAGGTGCAGATCAGTTTGATCAATAAAATAGATTTCTTCGCAATTTCTTTTTTGATGCGCAACCTTCTTAACTTTGAAAACCTTGATAACCTGAAGTATGATAACTTGCAAAATTTAAAATAATTTCATGAAATAAATTATATTAAGAAAAATGTATTAAACGATTTAATAAGATAATTTTACCTTATTGGAGAATTTCTGGTTTATATATAAAAAATCCACACATAGAAACTTTCTCGAATCTTTTCATATAACTTAAAATCTGATTAAATTATAAAATAAACCTTACATAAAAATTATAGACCTCATGATTCGGAAAAACGATATAAGTTAGAGAAGTAGCTAGTTTGCAATCTGTAGTTAATTTCTTTTATAATATATGTAAATTTAGTCAGTTAATCAATATACAGCACTTATTTTTGGTTTCTTTTTCAGATATAGACGACATTCTGTCAACTATAAAATATCTTGAAACCATTCGTCATCTAGAATCTAAATGGTAAATAAATAAATGCTATTAAAAATTTATATCATTTCTATAACTTGTAAAATAGAGATCATGCATGTATATATTTATGTATTATTCATTAAAATCTAAAAGAAATAATTTTGAATTATTATATTGTTCAGCATCACTATAGGCATATCCCCTACGTAGCCATTTCTTATCCGGCCCTTTTATAGAGCTCTAGAATGCCCAATTTTTCTTTTGTTTTGATAACACTAAATATCACTAGATGGCGCTACACGTCAACGTAAGAGATAAAAGACATCTTGCTGCATTATTTTTATAGAATATTGTTCGACGTAAGTTCGCGCCTGTCTTTATCTGATTTTTTTCATTTTAAAGTTAATTTTATGCAGATTTTATAAGCTAAACCATTTCTATTTACACCATTACGATTGCGATGGGCAACGCCAAACGAATATTACGTATGAAGGAGCATCCATAAACTGCAATATGCTATTTCGAACACTGTTTATCTTCTCTCTCATCTTCGTCAGTTTTCGTCATACTGAGTTTAACTTCTTGACCGCGACATGACAGATTTGAAGATCCTCTCTTCTTCTACTTAAAATTTTTTTCTCTATTTCACGTAAAAATAATAATAATAAAAAAACATAAAATAGTAGAAAAAAGAAATTACATCGATACTGTGTTATAGTATTCTTTAATTTCTAAATGAACCTTCAAACATCTGGATATAATTATATCAAAATAAGAATGTAAAACGTAAAATATATGTTTTACATTTTATAACAAATGTAACTCTAAAAATATTAAATTACGATCTTTATTTTTCAAACAATTAAGCATAAACATTTTATATTTTATAAAAATAAATCCATAACTAAAATAATTTTTATTCATAGAATGTTTGTTATAAAATATGAATTGTTTATGATTAATTGTTCGAGAAATAAAGAGAGTAATATAACATATTTGACTAAATTTTTGAATTTAAAACCTATGAGTGAAAAAAATTTTAATCAAAGATTTTTAAATTTTTAATTAATTTTACAGTGTGACGTCATAATTTGTATGATTCTCTTCTCTTATGTCATTTATCGCACAAATGTAATACAGGTATCCCCTGTATAGCACGGTTTTCTACAACAGGTTTCGCTCTAACACGATTTGAAAATTGTGGAAACCCTCATATAACACTGAATTTCTACCACACGGTTTTTTTTAAGGAATTTAGAAAATTACATTTATTCTCCTACCATACAAAACATTTTCAATAATTTTTTGTAATTCCACATTATGGACATACAAGGTGGCTAAAATAAAAGAGGCTTCGTGTCTTATTAACAATTCACTCGTTTATTGTAAATACAGAATAGTAAATTATTATTATGAAGAACAACGTACTGAACATTCAATAGGT
>WUQG02012013.1:0-11824 GCA_011317285.2 Androctonus mauritanicus
TTACAGATGAATAGACGAGAAATAGTTCATTTTCCACTATACAACTATATATAATGATAGTAAAAGAGACACTCATCCTTCACTGAATCAGATAACTTAATCGATTATATTGCATCCGTACAATTCATTGCCTTGGTATCGGCTCTAAAATCGATTAAACAACTTATCGATACATTATAAGAGTTTGGCTCTTATAGAAATGGTATAATGTACACTTTTAGAGGAGCGGCTTCGGTTTATGAATTTCGAAAAGAAGTTTTAAAGGATTTCAATATATCTTGGATTATATAATTCATGAGAATATATGCAGTTGTTCAATTCTTTATAATCAATAGTAACTTTTACAGTATTTATGATAACTGAATTGGATCGAATGCTATTAAAAATTTAAGATTGGAGAATTTCAAACGATTTTATTCTTGATATAAAAATTTTATGGAGACAACTTTTCCATTTTTATATACTTTTTATTACAGAAATTTTGAAATTAATATAAAGTGTATCTATAATAAATTTTCAGTATTAAAATTAAATTTCATAATGGAAAATAATAAAAAATATTCATCGAATTTTCAAAATGATCATTCTCGTATAGGAAACGTATATTCGTAAGAAAGGCGTGATGATTAAATAGAAATTTTAGAAAAAATTCTTAGTTTGATGAAAATATTAAGATCTAATAATTTTATTACCATTAAAATACAGTTCTCTGCTTATATTATTTTTGAAAAAAATATATGATAATGAATAAATAAGTAGGGGAAACTAGTCCAAAATGATCCTCTTAAGCAAAAACCCGAAAAAGTTCAAAATAAATCGTTATTCGATTACTTTATTTTATATATTTTGGAAGACTATTCTTCCGACTATAAAATATCTTAAACACTTCGAGCATTATTCATTCGAAATAAGAGGAAAAATAAAAAATTGAGACTTATGCCAAAGTATCATTTTGTACACTCACCTGTCAGAAATGATCTCATAGATTTCATTTTGCCCTAGATTCTTACTATTAATAAATAATGCAATTATTTATTAATTGTAAGTAAAACAGTAGGTAAAAACACGGAAAAAACAAGTTTTTATTATATTTAAGTAAGATGTTATTCCATGTTTGTGGAGGTAATAGAAACATCAGTTAACTAAAATTCTGATACCTTAGATCGCAGACATTGATTTTCATTTAGTCGAAATGGCATATCCCAAAATATACTGACCTAACTTAATTAGAACATAATCGTATGTACTAGTAGACCTAAGATCATATGTCCTGTTCATATGATCTTAGGTCTTTGTAGTAGTACAAGATTTGCTGGTTTGTCAACAGGTGATGGTAAAACTTAAGGAAATACAATAGGGATCGTTTCATCCTGACAGATCATTTTGGACCAGTTTCCCGTATATCAATTTATGGAATGATCATACAGTAATAAACATAGATATATAACTTGTATATAAATTTATATCAAATATTTGCAGGACATATTCCTTTTGATAAAACAATGAAAATTTTTTTATATAAACATGTACTCAAAAGATGCACTTTACTGAGTAATGAAATGGTTTTGTACTTCTGAAAATGTTCTCCTGCAACAAAGTTGAAAGATAATCCGCATTGCATGTATGTTGATACAGTTGCGAACATTTCAGGGATATTTGTTAAACAGTACTTTCAATTCGTATGCATTGGTGTTGCAGGAATATTCTCTGAAAATTTTCAGAATTTACGACCATTCATTATACAGTAAGGAACTCTTTTTAGAGACATGATATAAATATTTTTCGTTGTTTTATCAAGGGAAACATATCCTAAAAATATCTGTCACCAATTTATTTATACACTCTGAATACCTCAAAAATTTAAATCGTTACAAATATTTTCATTCTGAACTTTTCATACGCACGTTATAATTAAATGTTCATATATTATTATTGTCATGATTATTGTTTTTCAATTAATGCAAAGAATAATAAAGTAGAGACATAGCAATTTAATTTTATAATTCCATGTGATTTCCACCAATTACCTGTTTTGATTTACGCGAGTTTTGCATTATGCAATTTATATATCACAAAAAAAATAATAATAATAATTTTATTTTCATAGAAAAGACACATTTTTTATTATTAAATCTGAAAGAAATTCCATTATTTCTGAAAAAAATTTTCAGCAAGATGTAATTTCCTTCAAAATACTAGTCAATTCAATAAATAATAAATTTTATTTGTCATTGCGACAAAATAAAATAAGCAAATATAGAAGTAATCTGTTTTAAAAAGTATATATAATTATTTCTATGTTTATTTACATTATCGTGTTTTTTTTAAGAAATAATAATAATATAATGATAAATAAACATATTTATTTATTAATTTTTATAAAAATTTAAAAAAATCTTTAGCCTGTAACAGTAATACTTTTATTCGGTGTAAATATAGAAAGATAAATAAATTTTAAAATATTTCACAGAGCCAAAAGTTGCTAAAAATTTAAATTGCTGATACTCTTAGACAATAATCGATAATAGTGATATGCATCAGAAAAAGAGAACAATCTGTATTCTTTATGAATCAGGTTTGAATTTAATAAACTATTATATTGAATATATCTAGGTAATTAGTATCCTTTCAAACATTAGTGTTTTTTCCTTATTCAGTAAATTTTACCATCTCAAAATAAAGACGAAGAGAAATTGTGGCATTCTCATATAGTATCATATTTCAAATCCTAATTAATTATAAATTAAAAACTTCTGATGCAAAATCTAATCTATGAACAACAAGTTTCGTTAATTTATAGGATGACTAAGCAGTGCACCTTATTGCATATACAAATAAATTTAATAGAATTTGAAAGATAAATAATATTTTATTAAATCTTTAAAAATAATTCCTGAGCTCTTATCTTTAAATCTAAGAGCTTTACAGTGACAACATATTGCTGACATGGACCCAATCACTACAGCAATGTCTGATTCGTAAAATGTAGATGGATTATAGGTAAAAGCACAATTTTGCTTACAACTTCAGTGACGTAGCCGCACAGATGCTGCTTTTGAGCGTATATTTGCCTTCCTCCTCCTTCTTGAGATTCGTTCATTCTCCTGCTTACGGCGATAGAACTCTTTCACCCTCAGATTCTTCGGATCCTTTTTTTCATGGCAGCTGAGCGCATCGTTTTTAATCTGGCGTTCCTTTCATGCATGGCCTCTTACTTGAGTTTCTTCTAAACTTTCAGAAGACTTTTCGAAACGTTTTCTAGAAGCATCGTTTTCGTGTTTTTTTTTTGTTTTCCCCTTTGAATTTTCTTAGGTCTACCTCGCGCTCATGTATTCGACACATTTTGGAACAAAACGACTCCTGGCGGAAAAAGTTTACTGTCTTTGTTCTCCAAAATAATAATAATAATAATAATAATAATAATAATAATAATTGTCCTAGGAGACTTATTACGAATTTCTGATTTTTCCCATCAAGATGATAGCATTACATGATTATATGCAAAATTTCAATATTATAACTCATTTGGCAGTACTATTTCAAAACCGGACGTACGTACATACATACATACGTACAAACATTCAGCTTTTTATATATATAGAACATAGATAAAGATTATTTAAGTTTGTAACTAATATTCCAAATAGTAATTATTGCGTAATTAATTTCTTTTAAAAGCAAACAAAACTATTTCAAATTATCTGAAAACATTTTTACTAATTAAATTTGATTGTTACGGTATCAATTTTATTCAGAAGAATATAATGAATATCTATTTCTTCGATGGCATTATTCATATTCTCTATTTATTATTAAATTTCATCTATTTAGCAGTTATTAAATGACATTTTTCTCTATTATACTATAAGAACATTACTATCATGTCTATTTTTGTCATTAATTAAATAAATCAAAAAATTTCACAAACCATTCTTCTCTAAAAATTCCAAATCAAAAACAACTCAGTAGAGTTTAAGCCTTTTTTTCTCGAGGAATCCATATGTATATCCTTGAATTTATATATAGAACTATAGAAAATATCACACTCTCGAATATCCGTCATAATATCCCAGAGGAATTGAAACTCCAAACATATAATATAGGAATATATTTAGATAATTCAACATGTTGAAAATCTTTCATTTTAAAAACTTGCTAAAAAAATGCTTTGAAATTTAAAACGTTTTAAAATTCATCTCAGTACATAAAATCTTCAATTTTACAATGGAAATGTTATAAAATTTTAAATAATTTTTCTTTTCAAACTATGGTTTTGGTAAAAGAATAGTAAATGTTCAAATTTTGACAAAAGCTTCACAAGTTTTAATTAAATCTTAATTTATTTAAATTAATAATGATGAAAAAAATTTCAAATATTTCATAAAATTATTAAAATATAATCAAATGATTCTGTATTACAATATTTTATGATCCCTGAGAATATGATTTATATGATATTGGGGGATGATAATGATAACATCACTTTTTTGTATTTATAATATCTTATATGAAATTATCACTAATAAACTTTATCAACTAGAGCTTTATTCGTAGTTATCCTCGTATAAAAAACAAGACATTTTGAATTCCAGATGAGAGCAGAATGTAAGAAACTCCAAAAACTAAGAGTTTTTAGAATTTCTTACATTCTGGAGTTGAGTTTTGTAAAGTTCTCTCTCAATTCCAAAATGTGTTTATCTTTGCAAATAAAAATATTTATCTGGAAGAATCAGAAACATATTTTAAAAGTTTTAAACATTTTCATGTTATCGCTATATTAATAACGAATAATTATCTTTATTATATCTTAAAATATATGTTAATTAAGAAAATAAAACATTAATTATGTTCAAATTATTCTTATTAAATTTATTTAATGCCACGATATCTACATAAAATTTGATAAATTGCACATTTAAAAAATAATCTTAAAATTGTGTTATAAATGATTTTTATGATATTTTATTAGCTATATATCGTAATAAATTTATAACTGAATGTTAATCCTTAACATTCTTATAATTTTTCAAAGTGAAAATTTATTTTCAAGTTTTTTTTTTTATCTTCTTTCTTACACAGACGTTCAGAAAACTTTTTATAAAATATTCAATTTTTATAGTAATCTCTTTAAATTCTTTTAGAAAACAATTCTGATCGGCTTTGATTCAACTGTGTGTTTACACGAATTTATCAACTTAACCACATCACGATTGGTTTTTTCGGTCTATATTATATATAAATGCGTTATTAAAATACATTAAATACTATAAATTAAATAATTAAATATTATTTACAATAAAGATGCGAACAATTAAACAGAGCAAAGCATATTGACTATCAGGTCATCCTAAAAGTAATGTCTTTTCTATACTGTACTTTGTTCAAATATGTCTCAGTTTGTCTAAACAAACTGTATATGATCGTTGAATGTAAATAAATTTAGTCAAAATGGATTGTAACAATAAGCTTTATTTGTTAACTAGCGTGATACTACAAATCAAGATGGATGCCATGCGCTTTCCATCCACACGAGTACAAGGAAAAAAAAAATCATTAAAAAGTAAGTAAAGCGTCCCCTACTTGAGAAGTGATACTTTTACAAAATAAATTAAACGAAAAAACCGAACAAACTGAGGCATGTTTGAACAAGTACAGTATAAAATAAGAATTTTTAAAGCTTTCACAACGTTGGAAGAATATTATTGATTCAAATGGAGAATACGCACTTCATTAAATTAGCAAATGATTTTATCTTTTATATCCTTTTAAAACTTAATGACTACTTGATGATCCTGATATCAGTAAGATATTATAAAACAGATACAGTATATTATTAATTTAGTATAATTGATTTTATATTGCAGATCGATAAAAGAACTGTGCACATATAGTTAAAGACTACTTTATGTCCAAATTTCAAAGAATTATGGATAACATAGCTTTTTAAATGGTATTTAACGGAATATCATATAACATAATAAAAATCTCTGATTTTAAGATATGTAACATTTATCTATGTTCAACTGCATTTTATCTATAGCTAAATCAATATTATGAAAGGTAAGTTTGAAATTTTACATGATAAAATGCGAATCGCATCCGGTCTTGTTAACAAGAAGCTTACAGGTAAGAAATATATTTTAAAGTTGTAATTTAAAAAGATATATCAGGTTGTTTATAATAATCCCTTGTATTAAATGATGCTAATATTGTTGTTCACTTTATTGGAAAATAACGATGGCAGTCTTGTAACCAAATATATGTTTTTACTGTTTTTAATCATTTTTGCATATTTGCTTGTCTTCTAGTATTACATCATATAATAAATTATAGATATACCTGATTAACAATGCAGCTTGTTAATTTATTGCTATGAATTCTGATATTAGTTTAATTAAGATTTAATCTTTATACTGTATATTGAAATATGTTATAGATAATGTAAGCTATTAAGAATATTTCTAAATAGTTTAATATAAAAAATAATTATGCTAAATTAAATTTCAAAAAAACATTTTCTGTTGATTGGGTATTTAGTTGTTTCTCTCCACAGTGTTTATAATTATTTTAATATTTCTGCAAGTATAGATAGTGTGAATTAAATTCATTTTTTGTTAAACGAGCATATTTTTGTTACTTAATTTATTAATCTCGAAGATAAAATGATAAAAGTTTTGCTATCCATATATAATTCAGCATCTTTTTCAGTAAATTAATACTTGTGCTGTATCAATAGCCTAATACTTACTTGTTAATGTGAGATTCTTGTCTGCTATTTCTCTGGATGCTTTCAAACTTATTTATCTTGATTTCAAGGTCAGAAGATTTATCTGATAGTTTATGTTCCTTGTTAATTTATATAATAAGTATTATCAGATAAATCTGACCTTGAGAAGTATCTATTAATATACTTCTCAAGTTAGCCATACTTACTACAGGAATCAGAAATTTACATTTGAAATATTTAATAACAATAAAAGCCCATTTCTGCTATAGTTATAAAAGTTGCGAGTGAAAATTATCACTATAGATTTTTGTGACAGCGAATGAATTATTTATTAAATAGCAGAACTGTAGCTTTAAATATCAGCAAGAAAATGGAGCAGTTGTCTTCCGGCGCCATGTTAAAGTTGCAATTTAACTACAAAAGTTTCGTTGATAACTTTTTATTTTTATATTCTGTTTTCAAGATAGTTAAGTGAAAAAATATTCACTAAAAAATTTCGAAGATGTTCAGAATATCACATTTGAATTAATTATTTAAATAAATTATGGAACATAAATTCGGGAGCATAACTTCTTTTGGTTTTCGCATGGATTGGATGCTAATAAAATAACAAAGATAGGTGATGAATTTATATTACTATTTGCAGTAAATAATCCTCGAAATATTCTATGAATGATACCAAACTAATATGAAGGAATAATGTAAGAATTCAATAGGAAATATCACATTAGTATTTGTCTTCGATTGAATTCTGTACGTCTCGATATCGCTAACTGTTCTTTTGCAATACAGTTACATAATACGATAAATGAATAGAACATTCAATTAAACAACTAATAGATCATTAAAGTAACTTTAACATAATTTTAGAAAAATTATACCTAAAATTAGTTTAATTGTTAAAGAAAAATTAACTATGAAAGTAAACTTTCAGGTTTTTAAATCTGATACCTGGAAACTTTCCTATTGATAGCAAGATACACAAACAATATTGCTATTATATTGATATGAAAGAAGGTAGCTTGTTTATCGTTACTTTCCATCAATACAATAAACGTATGATTCATGATCTGTCTTTGAAAACATATAATGAATAGAAGTTATCATCTTTCATTCAATGTTTTAACCAAGATAAAGAATCCTTTCATTATTCCCCATGAGTACAATATCTAATAAAATAATTAATCTGATATTGTACTATATATATATATAGCACCGTATCAGATTAATTATTTTATTATATATATATATATAATTCCTATTCATACAGATTAAAAAAAATTCATTTAAAATAGAATTCCATTTTTTCGATAATTGCACTTTTTATATTATTTTTTGTTTTAATAATAATAATAAATCTATAAATAAAGCTTTTATATAGTATATGGTAAATAAAGTTAAGGTTACATATATCATACGTAAAAAAATACTTTCAAATTTATACAACACACAGAATTTCTTAAATTTCAAATTCTTGTAACAAGAGTACGGGATTATTTTAAAATTAGTAATGATGTTATTTGCCATATACCGTAACATATATTTTATTCTAAATCATATAGTTTAGGCCAGGGATCGGCAAACTTTTTAGACGGAAGAGTCAGACCTGTTTCTCACAACAATTTTAAAATTATTCGACAGCCATAAATATATTTTTACAAATAAGGAAAAATTAAAGAAATATAATAAGTTATAATATGAGTTATATCTTTATTAAACGAAAAAAAACACAAAAAAATCACACAAAAAATTGCTCTCATTGGTTATAATAAGTATAAGCAATGAGGTTTCATTTGTTTTAGAAAATTTCTATGTCCGGTTTGTAGTTAGTTATTTTGAATTTAAGGCAGGCATTTTATTTTCACGAAGTATTGCAAGATCTATAAAACAAATGAAATCATTATTATGTGAATAAAATTCTTTAAAAATTTTTATAAATAAAACTATGGTAATTTTTTTTTATTTTCAATATTACTTCAGAGCCACATATATATATCTAAAGAGCCGCAGTTTGCCGATCCCTAGTTTAGGCTAAAATTTGAGTCTATGGGATATTTTCTTTCCGAACTAGTATGCAGACGGCCTGACAATAGATGAGGAAAGGTAAAGATTGCATAAGATAAGTTGTAAAATGTATCTAATCCTTTCAAATAATTATAATGGCACTTGGGTGTAATAAATAGTTTCAGTGATATCAGAGTTTTAATGTTTCGAGCTATCGCTATATTCGTCGAGGGATCACTTAGATCCGATTCACACTACAGTACTGTATTGAGTCAGTTCGATCTCATTCCGCTCTCGATCCGGTCATTTTATAACATGTTCACATATTCGTTCACGAATCAATCTGAAACCTGTCTCCAGATTGGCTATAGTCTCTTGTGCGCTATAATAATAATAATAATAATAATAATAATAACAATAACAATAACAATAATTTATTAATTGTATAAAAATATACATAACATAGAAAAATCAATTTTATTAATATAAGAACAATTGCTCTGCAATTAAAAGGACGGTCATTGGCTACAAGCCATTTTTCAGACCTCCTAACAAAACAAAACAAAAAAAAAACAAGAAAAATAATGTAATATAAAATTTTCGCAGAAAACACAATAAAATTCAAAAACTTACATCTATATAGCTAAAAAAGAAGTTCTAACTTTAAAACAAATAATAAGATCAAAAATATAATCTTAAATGTCTATATTATATTGTAATACATAAATTAAATTATATTGTAATACAGGCGTAACAAACAAATCATGAACTGCAAATGCATTTCTAACTATACGCTTAAATTTAATATAATTTAATTCACTTTTTAGCTCAGGACAAAGACAGTTCCATACTCTTATAGATGACAAAATTATAGATTCAAACCAATATTTAAAAATGACCTTGGAGGAATATTCGCTTTGAAACTTGTCTCTCTTTTAAGTACTTGATATGTTTCATAAAAATAAGTTTTATCATAAAAATTATCATAATTATATCTATGAAAAAATAACAACAAATTCTTTATATACAACATTTGTATATTATCAAGATTATCTCCCAAATATAATTGAGTCACTGAACAGTCATATCTCAAATTATGAACCATTCTTAAAAATCTATTTTGCAATAACTTAACTGTAACTTATTAATATTAAATACTGAAATATTTCCCCAAACCAGAATCCCATATTCAAATTTAGGTAATATACAACTTTTATAAATATTCAATAAACTTTTTTTATTAACAAGATACTTAATTTTATTTATCATTTCCAAAGTTTTAGACACCGAAAGAGCAACATTATCTATATGTTTTACCCAATTTAATTTGTTGTCAAAAATAACACCTAAATACTTAATTGCATCTACCTCACTCATTTTATAGAATTTAATGAAATTTGAATATCCACATGATTTATTTTTTATTCTTATTACAATAAATAATATATCCTGATTTTAAATAATTAATATGAAGTCTATTAAAATTCATGTATTCTACAATATTAAACAATTTTCGATTCATTTCATGTACAACTAAAGCAATTTACTTTCCAGAACATGTTAATATCAGATCATCAGCGTATCCTAAAATATTTAAGTTATCTATATTAAAAATATCATCAATATAAATATTGAATAAAATAGGCCCAAGAATAGAACCTTGAGGGACACCTTTGGTAATTTTAAATGTAGTTGAAAAACAGTTATTTACCTTAACAACATAGTGTCTATTACTAAAATAAGATTTTAACCAGTCCAAGGTTTCATTTCTTATTCCAATTATATATACTTTTTGAAATAATATATCATGGTCTATTGAATTAAAAACCTTAGACAAATCTAAATTACATGACAATACAAAATCTGATCTATCCTGAGCCAAAGCGATATCATTATAATAATGAGTAATAGCATCAATAGTTGAATATTCCTGTTGAAAACCATATTGATTCAAACCAAGGATTCTATATTTCTGAATAAAACCTAATAATCTCCTATAAAATACTTTATCAATAATTTTTGAAAATATTGAAGTAATCACAATAAACCTGTAGTTATTAATATTATAATTTTCTAACTTTTTATGTATTGGCATAACCATACTCAATTTTAAAAATATTGGATATGTTCTTGTCTTAATGAACGTTGGATATGTTCTTGTCTTGTTCTTCCAAACGTATTAAAGGTTTAACTATATTTGAAAAAACCAACAGTATTATTCTGTTATCTATACCAGGAGTCTTATTATCAAATGTTTTAACTATATTAAAAATTTCTTCCTTAGAAGCATCAAACATCATCATAGAATTTTGCCTATAATTTAGATCACAATTTGTTTTGCAACCCAGTACATCAGTTACAGAAGTAACAGAACTAAAATCAGGTGTAAACCAGTTCATATCACTATAATATTCTGCAAATGTATTTATTTGCAATTGCTTCACTATCCGATATTCTTTTATTATTATAATCAGTCATTACTACATCTCTGTTTGTTTTTTTAATTTTTAATTAAATCAATTGGTAATCGTCTAACCATAATCCAAAATTTCTTTGAACTTATATTACCAGAGAACATATTATTAAAATACCTTTCCTCGTCTATTTTTATATTTCTCCTTATTTTATTAGTTAAAAATTTAATATTCATTTTTAGTTCAACGATATTATCTGTCACAGGATCAGCATTTTTCAATTTATTGAATGAAATTTTTTTTCTTTATAAGATTCTGAGTCTCATTACAAATAAAATTTTTCAAATATTTTTTACGCTTTAACTTAAACTTTTTTTTAATAATCACAGTAGGTATATATTTCTCCACAAATATGGAAATTAAATCAAAAAAGAAAGCAGATGCTGTATCAGAATCATCTATAGCAGGGCTGTCCAAAAGGCGGCCCGCTAAGCCATTTTGTGCGGCCCGCGAGGCTTTCACGATTTGTGATATAATATTATTTTTTAAGGTTTTTTCACATTTATTTATTACTTTTTTAAGAGATTAATAAAAAGAATCCAAAAATTGAATTATATTAACTCAATTAATTAATTTTTCTTATTTATTAGTATAATTATTTAATGATCAACAAGCTATC
>WUQG02012024.1:0-11824 GCA_011317285.2 Androctonus mauritanicus
ATAGTAGGCATTCTCTTACCAAGGTGATAAGCGAACGCTCTACCATGCAGCCATCCGGCCGGTTCCAACTTTAAGATTATTGGAGGATCCGAGTTCAAATCAGGATCCTCCAATAATCCAGTGTTTCAGAAGGGACCAGCTCCGGTCGTTGATCCCATCATGGGCGTTGGCCAGCCTGTGATAATCTCAAAAAAATGATTACCGCAGGTATAGATTATTCCTTGTGAAATATGAATAAAACTAACTAACTTAAAGTTGGGTATTAGCCTTTAATAATTAGAATTAATTACATATTAGAACCTAAAATGATAATTTTAGAAATTTACTTTATTTCCCCTATTTTAATGATATTAGCATAGTTTTTGGCTTTTCCGCGTTGAATTTTACTGGCCTACTACTTTATTTTTTATTTTTTTTTTTATAAATTTCTCAAATTCAGATCAATCCTAACTGTAATTCCTCAATTTGTGTCGTCTATAAATATGTTGACGCTGTTGTTTTTTCAAGAGCTGAATTAATGATCATTGAATTTTGTATACTCATATTTTAAATTAAAAGTAAAAAACTCCTAGTTTTAAATAGGATTTAATATTAAAAGAATCATTTCGAACACATGGTTAACACTGAACAAACACTGGAAAACCACTTATTTGACAAAAAGTAGTTTCATAGATGTTGAATAAAAAAAATTAATGAAAACAAAATAAATGTAATTTTATTTTTTTAATGAAATTAATATCAGATTTTGAAAATAAGTAAATCTTGAAATTTATTGATCAATTCTTTTTATATTTATGAATTCTTTACAGATTAATGTAGAGTGAAAAAGCTTAGATTATCTTCATTTCCAAAATAAAAAATTATAAAGATATAATCATTTACAGTTTCTTAACATTACTTAATCAGTTATAGATAGTATTAATTTATAAATGACGTCTTATTATTTGTACTATTATACTAAATAATTATTTTATTTTATTAATTATTACTAAATAATTTTTATTTTATTATTTTCATCTGGAAAAATATCTTGTTTGTCATTCTATTCCGTTTATTTACGATTAAGTATTTAAGAGTTTTTTCTATTCAATACATTTAAAATACAATATTGTATATAATTTAATGTGTAAACATGTTTAGAACGCTGTTGGTTATTCATATATTATTATTCTCTTTTCGATATAGCAAAATTATATTGAAACATTTTAGATGCTAATTAATACTGTATTTAATTTACTAGTTATACTTTATAAAATGTTAATTCTAATTAAATGATAAATTAGATATGGTTCATTAAATAAAATTTTATAATTTAATTTAATAAACTATATTTTAAAAAAAGTATTTTTATAAATGTATTATTATGCCGATTATGCCTGTATAAAAGATCAAGAGAAATTTAAAGAAATCACTTTTTCTGAAGTGTTATTAAGGACAGTATTAGTGTAATTTTACAAATCATCTGATGCCATTAGTAATGTTAAGTATACATGGAAAGTATCGATCAAAACAACAGATTTTAAATAATTTATCTATCAGTATTTAAATTTCGAATAACAATATTTCAATATTTATAATATATAAGTTTAAATATGGATATCTTCATTCAATAAATTTAATTATTGATAAAAATTCAATATATATTTAAATATTATCAAAATATTCATATGCTTAAAATAATTTTTAAAGTTTTATTTTTTTTTTTTATATGCTTATGAATACTGTACGATAGAAAAATTTCAATCACTTATATAAATCGTTATATTAAAATATATCGGTAATTAAATATAGTCTATATATATATATTTATATACCATATACAATTTTTACTTCTTCATGCATTTATAAATAAAACACATAAACAAGATAAAAGATATCACTTTTATTGTACAGTATATGAAATACATTCTTCATTAATTAAAGAAAAATCTCATATTTTCAAAATGCAGCTGTATCCGACTAGCAATTCAACCAATGATTCTTTCCTAATGAACGTTCTTTTAAGGATGAAAGATGTTTCTCTAAAAAACCAAAAATCAGAAGATCAGTGGATGAATCAGAAAGTACCCACAGTAAATTCTGAAGGTGATTTATCTTAAATTTCTTACATATAATTATTATTTATTCATTTTTTTTTATAATGAATAAATTTTCTATGCTTTTTATTTCCAGATTATCGGATGTCTAGATGCAGTGAAGGTGAGACGAAAAATTCTTTTATTTCTTTTGTATAAATTTTTAAGTTTATATAATTGCAGATCCTTCGACTAAGCCTTACATATCTGATATCCAAACATTGCCACATCTAAAATTCCATCCACCATTCTCACCTTATTATACTGATTATGTAGCGAATGTCACTTACGATCAGTTAATTTTGAGAATTTCAGCATCGTGCCAGTTCTGTCGTTGTGAAGTCAGGTTGGACGAAAAAGACGGACCGACTAGGTAAATAATTATATATGAAAATGTTATATGATATATAACACACGACTAATTGATTTTGTTCTTCTTAGTGCTACTAATTATACTTTGGGAGTCGGAGAAAACAAAATATTTCTATTAGTGATTGATATTAGTCATAGTAAACCATGGTTAGTTAGTACTTACACGCTCACCATATATAGACTACCTTTAGTTCATGGAGAAGCTCCGTTTGATCCTTCGGAAAGTCACCAAGTTTGCACCTTATTGCAGGTAAATTGTCTACTAATTTCAATTAAAAATTTAATAATGAAAGTGCTATATTCTTAAAGCTTACAGTAGGCCTATACCATTTATAATAAAAAAATTGAAAATTCTAATAAAACTGTTTTAGATAAGTTATTTTTATTATCAGAAAAATGATTTTCTTTTTCTTTTAATCATTAGTAAATGATTTAATGCTGATCCGGTTGATTCTTTGCCTAAATAATTAAACAGCATATCTTAATGAATAAAATGAAAATAATGAGATTTTTAAACGATATTTTCGACTAAAACGAAACTTTAATAAAATAGTAGTGCATAAAGCAAGATTATTAAAGCAATAAATATGTTAATGTAATTTAATTGATAGAATATTTGCATTTAGTATAAATTTCACAATACAATATAATAATATTAAATTAATGCTTTATTAATATTAAGCAATACTTTCATCAATTTTAGTTTCGTTTTAATTTTTTTCAATGCTTAGTCTAGAAGTTATCATATCAAAATTATCCAAGTGATGCAGAATACGATTAATTATATTGGATTATTTATCGGTTTTTTTTTTTTTACTATTTTCCGGATTATCCGGGGAATCGGTTATTCAGATCAATTCATTTCCCGACTACTCCAGTTAATCGAGAGTATACTGTGTACAAATGTACAATAATTATAATATTTGTTTTTATATTTGTAAATTTAATTTAAATAGTTTGTAAAATATTATATTATTATAAGAATTTTATGTGAGAAACTTAAAATTCAATTCTGTGAAAATTGATTTGAAACCTAAATTTCGTGATGAAATATTCGATAAGTAATGTAAAATTATCTATTAATATAAATATATATAATGAAGGAATATTTCCAGCAAATTTTTCTGTTATCTAAAATATATGCAAAATATCAAAAAAATATTTTTATCTCCTAAAATTGAAAAAAAATTTCCAAATAGAACTATGATTTATAGTTTCGATTACAGAATAAAAATTGTAAATTTTTCGAGTTACATGATCATCGTAGAGGATTTATGATGCTGAAATTCATCTCCAGTTGAAATAGAAAATGGACGAATCACACCATAACAACTTATATAGATTTATATGATAAGTAATAATGGAAGTATGGACTTATATAGATTTATATGATACGATAAGTAACCTGTATAAAATTTGGATTTTTGAAATTTATAAAAGAAATGATATTTTGTGATTTAAAAGGCACTGATATTTATTGTGGGTATTCTCTTGCTGTATATAACTGTTTTAGCATGTGTCTTTTCTACATTCCAATAACCATAACCATTTTCACTGTAATATATCTGAATCAAATTTTCGTTTTTCTATATTTTGAATCGCAAATATAAAATCAAGTTTACTTTAAAAATTTTAATCTATTTCATTTTGTTTATAATTCAAAATTTAAAAATCATTTAATGCTAAGTAATGAAACAATTAGAATAAAATTTAGTTAATGTTGATTAACATTTATAAATCATAATGTTATAGATGATGAGGATTAAAATTTCGACTAAAATTGTTGTTTATGCTATCTTTATCAAAGAATTATTAAAACATTATTTTAAGGAATGCGAAATGAGAATCTCACAGGAAGAAAGATGCGGTGTTCAAAAAGACAAAAGTCAATATCAAGATTGGATTGCCTATATGGCTGATGTTGCGATTCTTCCTCTTTGTAAAGAAGGAGATGCTCCAGGTAAATTCGATTATTATATTAAATATGGATTTAGTGCGTATAATTAAAATTTAAAATGTTTAGGACGATGGGTTCTTCCATGTAAAAGATGTAATATAAGAAAGACATGCTTTTGGCGTGAAGCTGTGTGGCAACCTTATAATTGTCGACACGCATTATTTTCTAGAACAACTCTTTCGAAATGTTTAGCAAGAAAAAAGGTAATTCTGTTAAATATTTTTTCTATCTTAAGTGAACAACTAATAAAGCAAAATCCGAATCTCAGACTTCGGATTTATTGCAATTAACCTGTTTCGTGTGTTATACGTTAATATTAAGTTACTAATATTCTAAATTAATTCAAATAAAATTGCACATGAAAAAAAATTAAATTATTTAAAATTTAGGAGCCATATAATATTTTAAATACTATAAGTCTAAAATCGGCCTTAAAAAGTCGTACTAAATTTTTCTTGGCATAATGAGGGAAAATAATTTTGTATTAAAGCTATATTTTTATATATGCATATTTCTATTCATTTCCAATTTTTTATTGATGATAAATATATTGATAACTTTTATAAAGTATTTTTAGTTTGGTAACATAAAATTTTTAATAATTATTTAGAGTTGTTTATAAATTATATTTAATTAGTATTATTATATAGGCATAATTCCATAACAGAATATTAGACATTATTAATTTATAATATTCAAAATGCTTAATCAAACAAAAAGATAATTTTAAATTTATTACTATTATTTTTATTTGTAAGAAATTTGGCAAAAGAACAACGTTGATTAGAGTTAATAATTCCGTAGTTATTTAAGTCAGTTATAAATGAGTATAATCGTCATTTTTTATTGATTAGAAGATATAACATTATCGCCTAATTAAATTATTTTAAAATATAGAAAATTTAGAATCAAATTTTATTTTTATGATTTATCAAGCAAAAGACAATATAACATTTGCCTAGAATAAGATTAATCAATAATTTCATTTACACGTATAAGAGAGTTAATAAAATAGTTTATTAATAATAAACTAATTAAATAAGTTAATTAACAGAAAAGGTTAAAGAAAGATAGATTTAATAATATTCTGAAATAAATATTTTATTCTCTGTAGTTTGAACAATTTTCATATATTAAAATTAGAACTGTTAATATAACTATTGTAGTGAAAAATCGCATCAGGGATTAATAAAATTTACATAAATAAACAATTTGCCTCAGTGCTTCTTTCTTCAAAAGCAATTGTAAATAAAAAATTGTCTAGAATGATTATGAAATGAGTTTGAAGTCTATTACATTTTATTTAATTAAATATTCTCATAAAATATTGTCGTCTCTAGAACGAATGTTAATATCCACATAAAAATTCGCTGAACAAAATAAATAATTATGATCTGGAGATTCTAATCATTTAAAAATTATTGTTCATGACTACTTTTTTCGTATAGTTATTGGTCCTAAGGTCAATATGAAAAACAATTTGCATTTCATCTTACTCCGCTCTTCCTAAATTTCTGATTACTAAACCGTAACAATTATGATTTAGAATAATGAAACTAATTATATATTTTTAAATAAATAAATTAATGATAAAAAAGTTAACTCTTTAAACTGCACACACATTTCAAGTAGATTAAATATTATAAAAATCACATTTTATACTACTAAAGCTATATTGTTGCTATATTTTCAATCAAGAGACATAATGATAATTCATTTAAAAAGATGATGTAAATTTGCAACATGGCTACACAAAGGGTTAAATTGAATTTGTATATTATGAAAGTGAGAATATGTCAGATAAAAGCTTTATTCTTTTGATTATAGCCATTCTTTTACTGAAATCTTTCATTGATATTATCAACGTGAAAAAAATTAAATACAGTTATATTGTGAGATATATTTATTTTTTTAAATTTAATTTTATTTATAGTAACTTATATGTTAAAATAAAATCTATTAATTTAAAAATATTTAAGCAAAATCACTGTGCTCGCATTTTAAATGAAAAAATTCAAAACAAATATTTTTCGCCATAAGAAAAAAAATCACTAAATCCTTCATTTGAAATAAAAATTCTATAAATCTCTCAATTGGTTCAAAACATTTTTTCTCACTTTTTGTAATGTCTTTCTATTTTTTGTTTTTTTTACAAACAAGAAAATTTTAAAGTGTTGAATAATGGGACATAAAAAGCACTTTAAAAAAGGAATAATCAATAGATTTAAATCTTATTCATAAATGCATAATTTAGAATTTACTTAAAGAAAACACAACAATAATTTTTATAATTTCATAAATTGGAAAAATTTATTTAGTAATCTCAAAATAAAATTCACAAGTTTTCAAATTTTTTAATAACGCTACATTTTTATTTAAAAAAAAATGTAGCGTTATTAAAAAATTTGTAGCGTTATTTTCATTAAACTAAAATAACTTTATATATAATAAAAAATAAATCATGAATAATAATCTCTACAAATCAAAGCGAATTTTGAATATTGAATTACTTTATATATTCATAGATTGAAAAATACTTAAAAATATCTCATATAAGCTTACTGCTGTATTATTTGTAACACTGAATAAAAACTATAATTTAATCTAATTTATTTTTAGTTGATATCATTATTGATCAACTTATAAACTTTGTACAAAATAAAGTTATAAGTTAATCAGGAATAAGTATGTTAAATTTATAGTATTACACATTATGAGTTCAACATTATATAATCATCAAAATATCTCTAAATTGTTATTATTTTAATATCAAAAAATATTAATCTTTTAGCATTGGTGCAGCCATAAATTTAGTTAGCGGAGTGCAACTAAAAAAAATTAAAAAATATTGAATGTTGTTAGAATAAAACTGAAACGCAAAAATGCACTAAATTATAAGTTATATATTTTACTGATTATGATTGACTTATACTAATTGAATTTACTATATAAATAATAATCACTGAACAAATCATAGTATAATTATATCAGCAGGGAGTGCAGTTGTCTTACATCCCCTGGCTGCGCCATTGCCATTTAGTACCTTACTTGAATAGAGAGAATTTCTCTCTTTATAAAAAAATGTCAAACTATGTATTTATATTGTTCTAAATTTTCTTAAAACATTCCCGAAAATACAATATTTCAATCTATAATCATATTTACTTATATTATTTTTTTCCGCATAGTCAAGAAGCACAACAGTGATTCTAAGAGACTAAGTAGAATAGTCTACGATAGTCTTATTACAAGAATCATTATGGCTGAAATTTAAATGTAATTTTTATTTCATTAGATATGATAAATCTGTCATTCATGTTAGAAAGAATTTCTTATTCATAGCTTCTGTTTTTATATATTAAATGTTTTTGAATAGACATACCATTTAGATAATTCTATTTTTTATATTCAAGACAGGGCCTATAAAATTTAATAGATTTTTCTGTCGTTATAAAGAATAATCTGTGTAAAATGGTGAATATTACTCTGAAATTTTAAAATATATAAAACTATTGAAACCCTCTAGTATATTTAAATATAATAAATATTTAAAAGAGTTTCAACAATTACTACTATTACTTATTGTTGCAATTACTACTGCTCTTCAATTAACTAACTATTCAATAACTGTTTAAAAATTAATGAACTCTTAATAATGCAACTGGAAAACTTTCTCTTTCTCTTTCAGTAAAAGTATTTTTATTTAAATTACTTTTACTGAAAGAGATGGAGAGCATATTCTTTGAAAAGTATATAGGAAAACATATTGAAAAAAGCGAACGGATCCTGCCAAAAATGTGGCAAATCAGTAGTGGAAACGATCAGGCATTCTTTTGTCATCCCTTACGAAATTCGTGTGAAAAGATGGTGAATTCTATCGCCATCTATGGGAAAGTTAATACCAAGTTAGATAAAAATAGAAAAAATATAATTTTTTTTTATCTAATCTTTATTATTTCTCTCTATTTCATTTAACAACACTCTCCAGCTAAAATAATTAAGCGAAGAGACCATTCCAGAACTGTCTACCTAGATTTCTGATTGATCAGACAGAGAAGGAAGGATGAGACTCTTCCTGAAATAGTTGGAGAAATGTATTGAAAATTTGATCAGGAAACCTCCAGATAGAATCCTATCTGGAGGTTTCTTAAAAGCCTAACTATCTTTAAAATGTGTAAAATACTGTAGATTATTTGCGTATATATATTGTTTTCTTTTAAAACGATAAAGAAATATTTATAATTGAGATATTTAGACGGTGTCGATTTGTCTTTTCACCTTTTTTTTTATTCGTTCGTCTCATCTACGTAATCTAACTTTTCCTTTTAACTTACATCATCATTTTATATGCTTTGGTTTGCGCAAAAATACATTTTATGCGTATGCTGTACAGCAGCTTTCTCAATCTTTCATCGTTTCTCAACATGTGAGGCGCGCCCCACAGGTTGAGAAACGCTGCTGTACTGTATATTAATTCAGTATAGGAAACATATTGTGCATAGCATCGATATTCTACAAAAATTGTCGTAGAAAACTATTGAAATTCTAATAAAACAACCGTTATTATTTTCTCACAACATCTGTGAACTTGGATTATCATTGTAAGATATTCTATATTTGTAAATAATTAAACAGTTTTTATATAATACTGAATTCTTATTTAATAATAATTTAAAATATTGTTTTATCTGTCATTCTCTTTAATTAAAGTTTGGCGAATCTTGAATAATTAAGATGTTGACCCATTGGATAGTGCACATGTAACTGGTGTTTTTTCATCAATCATTTTCTGATATGTTGAAGTTAAAATCATTATTTTTTAATATCAAATATGTATCATATTTTGAAGCAGGTCAGCTAGAAGTAAACAAAAGTTCAAATTTATGCTTTTGTTAGTAAGAGCTTTCGTGCTTACAAAAAATAAATAAATTTACTTAACAAATTTTCAAGCAAGCGCCATACATGTATTCTGTATACAGATATATTAAAAATATATTTTTGTAAGTATATTAATATGTATAATAATATTTAATCTTAGTAAAAATAATGTCAACTGAGATATCCAGCACGTAATCTTTTAACCTATTTATGTATAGACAAACATGAAACCTGGATTTCATGTTTATTTATACATAAATAGAGTAACATCCATGACGACCTAAGTTTGTCTATTTATGTATAGACAAACATGGGTCGTCATGGCTTTTAAAATATAAAAAGTGTATTTTACATGTTTAAAATCCATGAGGTTAATTTGAAATCCAAAACAACGATTATTTCCGATGAAAGTTTAACTAAATTTAAAAACTTTTTAGATGATATATCATTCGAAGAATCTTTTAATAGCGATTTTAAAGATGTTGATTTTTTAAAATTTAAATAGAAATTATTATTTTAAATTAAAAGCATTTTTAAAAGATCCTTAATATGAGATATCATTTAACATTATTATTATTTTTAGAAGTTTAAATCTCCGTGAAACTTTCCGTTTACCGTTTTGGATTTTAAATCAAAAAATATTAATAATATTTTTAAAATCTTCGAATGGAAAAAGTTTTTAAAAAATATGATATTTTGTATTCTATGAAAATTTAAATATTTGGCGCATCTTATAATAATTGTTGGTCCAGTTGCGACGAGATTAGTGTTTTCTTTTACCCGATGTCTGAATGATTAAGGCTTAATTTAACAAAACACAAATTTGAATAATAATCTGAAAGATTGAACATATTTTTTCATCATGATTCCAAAAATACCCTAAACAACTAATCTTTTCTTGCAATATTTGGCGCTGCCATTCTAAATCTTCTGAACTTTTTACCAAATTTTCACGGTCCTATTTCTATTTTTTGAAGAGTTACTGCTGCCACAGACACGAACATTATCTTCTATTATAGAATTTGATAATTTTGATTAAAATATTATTTTGATTCTGTAATAGATTTTATTTAAATGCTGTTATATATATATATATATATATATATTAAATTGTTGTTTACATTTTTAGATTAAATGTAGCTTGTTATATTATTTACGTTTAAAGAAGGAGCACGACGATATCATTTATAGGAACTAATCATTTCTGTTTCTCTTTTATTATAAATAGAAATTTGAGAACATTATTGGATAAATTTATAGGATCAGAATAGTTTACTTTTACAAATGATATTTCTTTTCGAAAATAGTTAAAACAGTTTGAATATTTAAATTTGAAACGTTCTCAGATTGCATAAGTAATCAATACAGTATAATTAATTCTATAATTTTCATTTAAAATTGAATTATTTTTATTTTAAATGAAGATAAGTTTGCAAAAGATGAGTTAATTATAACATGAAAATCGTGGTAGAATTCAATAAAAGTAATGCTAAATGAATGACTGTTTATTTTTAAATATAGTATACAGTATTTTTAAAATATGTTTATTATTCAAGATACCTATCAGATGCAATTAATATAAATTATTCCCCACTAGCACCAAATTTTATTTAAATGTAATCAAAATTTCGGATAATGATATTAAAAAAAATTTGGAGATTAAGGCTGAAAATGAATTTTTTAAAGACCTCAAAAATTTTCTAATATTATTATCCGAAATTTTGATTAGATTAAGTAAGATTTGATATTAATGAGGAATAATTTCTACTTTTTTAAGATTGAATAAAAGCGAAAACTTGTTAATTATTCATTAATTTATTCGTTAATTAACTTTATCTATAATTCCAAAAACAAAAAGGAAAAATTTTCCTAAAACTTTTATTAAAGAATTTTCTTTCCTAATTTATCCAAATTATTCTAAATAATTAAAAAGATAGTTATTTAATGGAACATAAAATATTAATCTAAAGTCGACAAATAACTACAGATACAGTAGAATTATTTTATTTTTTTTAAATTAACATTAAAATTCACTTGTGCTATTTTTTATATAAGAATATAAATTATTCAAATTTGAAATACATTACAGTATAACAATAAATTCGCTAAATATTTCATTGGTTATTATCATTTTAGAATTAAAAAGTGCAAAAATATTAAAAATAACACATTGAATTTATTATAATGAATGATGTAACTTTTACACGAACATTCATGTTATGCTTAAACCTTCAGATTTATCATTTATATGATCCATTAGTGAACTTATTATACAGAAAATGATCGATATGAGTTCGCTGTTACTGACATAATAAAATAAAAGATTTTCCATTTATTTTGAGAGCAATATTTCGCCTAAATATTATCCAATATGAACGAAATTTATATATCATTGAGATCTTCTAGAGAAGTGGTCTCCAAATTTTTTAGTCGCGTATCCTTTTATCAGAAAGAAAAATCGCATGCTCTCTTTATAATAGATATATTACTGCGAGAAAATTCCTGAAAATCATCCTGAAAATTTTTTACACACCTTTATAGA
>WUQG02012035.1:0-11824 GCA_011317285.2 Androctonus mauritanicus
AGATGACGCCACTTTCCACTCAGTAAGAGTACTAAGTGGTGGGGCGAAACAAGCCCTTCCACAGCCTGCCAACCCCTGCGGTGGGGTCTGCCGGATTGTAGAGGACGGGGAGCGACGGGCCGGGCCCCGAACCCATGATAAATATTTTCAAGGGATGGGACCCGAAACTCGAATCCGAGTCCTCCAGGTGGAAACACTTAGAATTTGTTTAATCACGGCACATTTATAGGTAATCATCCTCCCAGAATACAAAGTCCCTTTTTTATATTCCTACATATAGGTACAGTATATATACTTAAAACTTCAAGTTCTTTGGAGGTATTTTTTTATTAGAAAAGCATGATTTTTTGGAGAATCTAATTTTGCTGTTTTTTTAATGATATTTTCGTATTAGTTCATTTTTGTTACAACATTTTTTTACTGATATTCAGTAATAATAGCAATAAACTAATTTTGGTGAAAAATAATGCTAGATGAAAAGTAATGCATTTTTAAAAAATTTTTCAACATAAGCAACGTCCATCCATACGGAATAAGTCACTTTGTACTATTGTGGTAGGATTGTGATAAATGAAAGCCATTTAATTATGAATACTTATGATTATTTAATATAAAAATAAAATCACAGACTTTACATTTTGTGTGAATATATGGCACTGTTATCCTAGAAAGCATCTTCACTTAATTGGGATTGCCAATAGTTCCGATTATAGAAAATATCAAGAAGATGAAACTACTCTTCACATTTTGTGTGAATGTATGGCTCTTTCAACACTAAGATATGATCATATTGGGTTGCATTTTCCTGCACCAGAAGATGTTTTTACAGTCCCATTGAAGAAGATAGTGTCTTTCGTGATTAAGACAAGACTTCTTATGGAATGACCCTATTGGAGGTGCACAATAGATCACTGGTGGTCGCAGTGCTAGGGCTATATAAAGTCCCACTTTCCTACAATCTACAATCTATTGTGCAATAATATATTTAGTGTATAATAAATTACAGTAAAAATAGTGTTAGGATGTTTTATTACGATTATAGTTTCAAATCTGGAAATATTATTACATCCGATGTAGATCTAAATAAAATTTTGAGAATATGTTATATTATTATTATTTCCAAGCCTTTTCTCTATAAAATTTGCATTTTAAATTCTAAGAATTAAATATATATTTAAATAGGAAATGATTTTACAAGAAGTTAATTAAAATTATTTTTTTAATGAGAAAAAAAGTGGGTTTCTTCAAAAAAATTTACGTAAATTTTCTACAAATTCTATTAAAATTACGAAAATATTTGAATATTAATTTAAAAAAAAGGAAGTAGTTCCTAGAATCGATTTGCATACATTAATTCTACAAAAGCCGTCGTAAATACTGGGAAGACATTCTATACACTAGAGTATGTGTTGATACAGAAGTGTAACTTCCTGTTTTAATAATTGTTGATAATTAAAAATAACCTATGACGTTTTTCTCAAGGTTTTCGGTGTTCGAGACAATTTTTGAAGATAATTATTAAAAATAATTTTTGCACTGTTTCATTATTTCAATCTGACCGTTTAAAATAACTATAACTATATTTGTTTTGACAATTATATTTTTAATAATCATTTATTTAATAACAGATAACTTGCAGTATAAATGGAAGTTCAGTAAATTAAAAACTTGAATAAATTCACAACTTAATTTATACAGAACAAACAGAGCGTTTTTTCTTATTAGAGAAAACACAGAAATCTGCAAAAAAATTTAAAAAAATTTAATTAAAAGTCGATAAATTAGTTATTTGTCTTATATAATATTTTAAAAAATGTAAATATGTTAAATCATTATTTTAATATTTAAATTATAATTTATGCAAAATAAGTCAGTGACGTTCCTAGCATTGATGTCATTCGATGCAGTAATTCATAGTGTAGCTCCTTCTCCCTCAATATTATATAAAATGTTTGAGCGTTAGAAAATTACGTAGCACAACTTCGATCTATTACTACATTCATGTGATTAACTAATTAATATTTTCCCCCATAAATTTCTCAACAAACAAGAAATGACCATTTTAACCCTTAAACGGGCCAACATTGAAAAAACAGGAAGACTAAAAAATGTAATTATATTATGTAGATCATGAATGATATAATGTTATTTGTTCTAAACAAATTTTTATTTCTATTCTATAAAGTGTTACATGGGTAATATCTATGTGTATTACTGCTTGGTTAGTGATATAAATACTTAAAAAAAAAAACAGCTAGAACTAAGACCAGTATGAAAAGAAAATTGTAGAAAAATTCCAGGAGTTCCCCTAAACCATACACTAGAAGGCGTTAGCGACTACGGTGGTACAAATGTGATCCATAGTCTGTTAGAAGTAATTTTTTTTGGTGGTATTTATTTATACCACTCTGCCTGTTTAAGGGTTAAAACGGCTTACAGTTGTAAACTTGGCAGAAATGTAATTTTTTAACATGCTTTTGAAAACATTGGGTGTCATCCCCACCATGATGTCACTCGGTGCGGGCCGCATCCCTGCACTCTGAAAGTTATTTGTAAAAATGAATAAAACATAGAAAAATAAGTCTTTCTTTTACAAATCGTAGTAATATAAACTACTATCAAGACTTGCAGCTTATTTTCACTTTCAATCATATATATGGCCATCCTCCATAGTGACGCCACTGAATAACTCGCTATATAAAAAATATTTATATAAATCTAAAAAGAATTCTTAGCATATAATCAAACTTTTGTTTTTTCCAAATGTTTTTTTTTTCCAAAATATTCTTGACTTTAATCAAGATATTTTCCATAATCATTAATTTGTCAATTTTGTGCAAAGATCCACTTTAGCTTTTAGCATCAATAATGATGCTAAAAGCTAAAGTGATTCTACAAGCATCAGAAAACAAACTATATACGTAACCTCGAACCGTCTCAAATGTGTATCGTAGCGCCGCGAAGCACTGCCTTCTAGCGCTTTCTGTAGCTGAAAGACAAAGTAATTTGTTTTTGAAGCGGCAAGCATGGATATCGATCCAGAATCCCTAATAATCGAAATGCAACAAAAGCCTGTTTTATGGAATATGCGGGACATGGGTTGGTGCATTACTTCTTACTAAATTAAATTTAAAAGTAGCATTTTCTAAAAGAAACAATCGACGTGCTCTAACAGCCATGTTGTCGCTACCGAAGATCACCTCGTGGGACAGACTGTCGCTGATAGGATAGCATCGCGAAGTGTCGCGCTTATAGTATCGCATTGCGTAGCGTCGCATCGCTAGCAGGTGGGACGCGGCCTAAACTATCCTATATAATTGACTCATTCAAGATTATGAAATTGGATACTTAATCTTTTATATCTAGTAAATTCAGTTTTGGGTTATTTATACTCGTTATCACTCGTACCTTAAGAAATCTGCAAGTTTTAATCCTTATTATAATATTGATATATCTAAATCCAATAAGTTATCTCATAATTCATTATCATAATCTGGTCTAGCTAGTTGATATAAAACATGTAAAATCCTGGACTCCACACTACACCTGAAAACTGAAACTGGATAACATAAACTGAAACGAGCATAAGTTACGTTTCAGATTACTTTCAGTTTATGTTTTACTGGTTAGCGTCATCGACAGTAGAGTCCCTAGATAGATAGAGTAGCGCAATCAGCCACCATTTTATATCCTCCTGCCGATCGATAATCACGGATAACTTTATAGAAAATAAATCATAATACTATATTTCTTTTCTAATTTATAAATACAGCAGTTGTTTATCTGGCAAATGAAGATAGTATTTGGAAAGTTCACATATGTAAGAGCTTTTATTATTCATAGCATTAAATGTGCAGAATCTGAGTGTACAGTATATTATATGTATCGATGGTCTGGAACCGAAAACTTTTCTTGGTTTGCGTACCACCATGTTATCTGCATGCGTTAACGAATACTAAACTCTGATTGGCTATGTAGTTACACCTGAAACTGAAACGTTAAATTTATTTGTACTGCATTATCAAGTGAGTTTCTGGCGAAGATGCGGCGTACAAACCGGAAGTTGTGCATCACTTTCAGTTTCAGGCGTGTGAACCTAGATCTAAGTTCTAATAGGAACCATCTTTATGATGATACTTAAAAATCAATGAATTCTTATGAACTAATCGTTTATTACTTAAATATCAACAAACTTGTCGAGCATAATCTCTCTCTCTCCCTCTAATGTTACATAAAATAAATATAGAATGTTCCAGAACGACGTGGACAAACTTGTAGAGGATGTAGAAGGGCGTCTAAAGTGCTTTGTTTTCGAGTTATATAAGACGTGAAAGGGGCATCCAAAATTGTACTTTTTGCACTATTTAAAGAAAACGGTTTTTTCATTTTTTATGATATTTGGCACAGGGAACTAGTTGAAAGATTGCAATAACTTGGCAAACGGATCGTTGTGATAGCGATAGTGGGGGTGGAAATATGAGGATACGGGTAGGATTTTATCTCATAAACAAGATGGACGCTTTGCAATATCCAAAAATGTGAGACCGTATTCTTCAAGAGCATTAAAAATTACACATAAAAGATTTTCTCCATGCATCTCGATAGGATACACCATTTCCGAGATAATCGACTAAATGTGTTTCAGAATTGCCTTACCTGCTACTTCTCTGCCCAACTAATTGCCTTACAGAGAAGCTGACATGCGACAATGTTTGACAAAACGTAAGATAGATATAGGCGATTTAGTAGCTATGGTGGTGTAAAAACATAAACAAAAGCAACAGAAAATAACAAATTAACACGTTTATTTGCAAAAGGTACTCAAAAAACTGTCTTCTTTAAATAATGCAAAAAGTACAATTTTGGATGCCCCTTTCACATCTTATAACTCGGAAATAAAGCATTTTAGACGCCCTGTTGACTAGACAAAAATGGTTTCTTCTGAGCCCTTCTACCTCCTCTAGAAGTTTGTCCACGTCGTTCTGGAAGACTCTGTATATACAGTGTATAAATGTTATGCATATAAAATTATCTTTCTTAAAAGTAATATTCAGCTTCCGATCAATCATTATCGATATAATCAGCATGGCGTCCTTATAATAAATCAGCAGAAAAATTAGCTTTAAATATCAAACCCATTCACTTATTTATTGTAGAAACAGTTTCTTTATAAATTGTCCCGGAGGTATTTTACAGTAATCTCCTCATTACACGCTTCGCATGCCTGTTGTCATTCCGGATTGTATTAATATTCTTTATGTTTTGTCTATATACACAGTAGAAGGAATTAATACTAATCTTCAAAGAACTGAGATCTTCAAAATTCTGTGAAAAATGCTTTTCAGATTTCAGAATCTTTCAGGAAGTTCCACCTTATTTGAATGTTTTTTTCTTTTGATGTAAATATATTCAAAAGATTTTATTTATGTGAAACACTACTAACTGTTCTGTTTTGATGGTAGAAATTATTGTTAAAAGAATTTTTTTTTTAATTTTAACATAGGGGAAAAAATCTCATAAATTTTAATTATTCGGAATTAGAAAATTTTGCCTTTGAAAACTAAATTTTCTTTATTTATGCGTGAAAATTACGAATATACCAATAATTTGCGTGTTAGACCAATGTTATGCGTGTATTTGTCATAATTAGCGAAAGTATCCGGCGTTGTCTGGATATATAATTCACTTGTATTTATATACAAATGAATATAAAATATATTTTAGCCTATATACAGTTAGCCCTCGTATAACGCGGATGTTAGATTCCATAGAAATGGCGCGTTATACAAATTCACATCACACAGAAAAACAGTGTTAAGTTTATTCAGTTATTTTCAAGGATAACATTTTGAACGGACAAAAAACTGACAATACGCAAAAAAACATGTATGCGCTAAAAGGTAATTCCTCTAATATATAAATTCGTAGAGATTCATAGAAATTTGTAGACCACATTATATCAAAACCGTGTTGTGTAAATACCTTGTTATACGATGATTTAGCTCGTAACTTTTGAGAAAATTAAGAAAAAATAATTTAAAAACCGACATTGTTTGAATTCATCTTAAATGATATCTGATGCCACCACTCTTGGATTTTTAAATAATAAATTACACGACATCGATAGTTCCAAAGAAAAATGAGTTTCGGTAAGAGTCAAATAAAAGTGTGATTTACAGACAAAATAAATAGCTTAATTATTTTAAAATAGAAGATACTATTTAAATGCTAGTTAGCTAATATATGCGCTTACAATCAATGATGATGATAATTTACGCGAAATTATATTATTTTAATAATTAATTTTTATGTTAAAAAATTTTCATCAGTATGCTTTTACTAGAATCATAGAAAGATGTACCCTTTAATAATCTCGCATTTATATTTTTATACGGCTTAAAGTTTAGAATTCAATTGGTTCTACTCATCATCATCATTCCTGCCCCCACCCTGCAAAGGATGGGTCTGAGTCTAGTATAAGAAATTATTCCACTTTTTTCTATCCTCCCATCAATTCTTCTCTTTTACAGTATTTCATTTCACACCTCTGAGCTCTACATCCCTAGTAATAATGTCTTCCTATATATCTCTTGGTCGTCCCCTAGGATGTTTTTCTTGGAACTTCAACATATGCATTGGTATTCTTGTAAACTCCATCCTTTTCACATGGCCATACCATCGTAGTCTGGATCTTTGCACAATATCTTCCACACTGTCCTGATGTAACTCTTCTCTGATGTTATCAAGATTAATTCTAAAAAGAAAATACGTATAGACAAAATTTTATTTTAATAAGCTTCCAAAAAGAAATAAACTTTCAGAATATGTCTATTATTTTGGAATAATTAAAGGTAAATAATTAAAAATGTACGTCTTTAATTCTCTTCAATAACTGTGACCCCTGAACCCAATTTTATGCAAATCAACAAAATATTGTATTATATTATATGTTTAAAATTTATTCGATGGAATCATCAGAAATTTAAACGTCTATCATTTTTAAATTATTAATAGTTCACGGGTATCATCGAGGTTGTCATCGATGGCACGATTTCAAAATGTCAGGTTTCATAAATGTATATTAATAAACTCTAAAGATATTAAGAGGGCATCTTGAAATTTGGATGATTACCATTTTAAAACATTTTAAAGGTATTGGTTTAAAAAGTGCAGCGTCATCGAGGAGCATATTTGGGTGGCAGCGAAATGCCTTCATTTAAAGCCTTCAGAAACACGTTTGAATTCCAGTTGACGTCCGATGTAACGTCACGACTACTTCACTTCGTAGTAATGATGACATCATCGTGATAAAATACGGTGATATATATAAAAAATTTCTGCCTGTTCCGCATAGGCTCTCGTGCCATTTGACTTCTGAGAACCAAATTTGGCCTAACGATTTCGCATGACACAGCGAGTAACACAGGCTACCTTCGGTCGGACTAGCCCCAGGGGATGGGACATTTCGGGGTCGCAACAGAAATACGTTCATATAAATCCTTCTGAGTTATGTTCGAATCCGGGATGACGTCTAGTCGCCCAAATATGACGTCATCGAGATGTAACAATCGACGGCGTCATAAAAACTTTATTGATTCGTGACGTCGCGACGAAGTAGCTGATGACGTCACGACGATAACGTCATGGTGATATAATATGTCGGTTAAATCAATGTTAAAATTGGGCATAAAAAGCTAATGGATTCCACATGCTATATAATAAACGAATTATATGGCAAAATGACATTTTTGCATGGCTCATTTCACTGACTTCCGGTAAAGTCTATAAATTCACGAAGTCCGGAGCCGGGCCCGTTCAACCCAATCCTTCTATCTTCCGGTTGACACCAACATGAGTTTTAGTCAGGGTTATGGTGGGCTCTAAAGCTGGCCACCGTGAAAAATATTCGGTCACACTAATCCAATCCATATTATATATTCACTTAAATTAATTTCAGTGGATATGCAGTATAAATGTCGACGTTACGATGGATAAGAATTGTCAAATAAATCGCATTATGTGCCTGAAATACCTGAGCAACGCCAGGTATTTTGACTAGTACCAATAAAAATAAATAAATATATATATATAAATAATAAATATTGTATATATAACTGAGTCCTAAGCAAAAATAAATTTCTAAAATTAAATTAGGCTTATAGATAACTGTTTAAATACCTACAGTAGCACCTCCATGCGGCGGGTACAGTAATTAATACGACGAAATAAATTTCTCTAAAAATATCTGTTTAGCATATTTAACACTGCATACTTGGATATAAATGAATATAAAATTTATATACTCATTCGTGCTACAGATGGTCCGTTGTAATATTGCGTTAAAGTCATTGTCTCACTAAGCTGGTTTTGCCAGTAAGGAAAAAAAAAAAAAAAACTGCAGTGCTCGGCCACACCGGCGCCAAATAGCCTGTGGCTAATATGGAGTGGTTAGAAAACAATGTTTATATTTTGCCAGAATGTCTTTCCGAACGATAATAAGCGTAAAGACTAGATATTTTTCTAGAACAATTTCCGGTCATCGACAAAATGGTTCGGAAGAACAAAATACAAAATAAACGCCATTAACATCAAGCAAAAATAACGTTCAAATTCCTCAAAATGGGCATTTTATAAAGCATCCGTTTTCTCATTTCCGATCGATTCACATAACATTCTTTTGTTTTTCGTATTTTGTCATTTTTGTTTATTTATTTATTTACATAAATATATAGGGAAACTAGTCCAAAATGATCCCCTTAAGCAAAACACCCGAAAAATTCAAAATAATTCGTTATTAGATTAATTTTTTTTATATATTTTGGAAGACTACTCTTCCGACTACAAAATATCTTAAACACTTCGAGGATTATTCATTCGAAATAAGAGAAAAAATAAAAATTCGAAACTTATGCCAAAGGATCATTTTGTACAACCACCTGTCCGAAATGATTCATAGAAATCAATTAATAAATAATTGCATTGTTTATTAATTGTAATTAAAACAGTAGGTAAAGACACAGCAAAAAGAAGTTTTTATTATATCTAGGTAAAATGTTACTCCATGTTTTGGAGATAAAAGAAATACCAGTTAATTAAAATTTTGAAATCTTATATCGGAGACATTGATATTCATTTAGTCGAAATGGCACATCCCAAAATACACTGACATAACCTTAGCAGAACATAATCGCCATCTTGTTTATAGTAGTACAAGCTTTGCTGGTTTGTCAACAGGTGTTGGTAAAATTTAAGGAAATACAATGGGGGATCGTTTCACTCTGACTGATTATTTTGGACTAGATTCCCCTATAGCAGAAATTTATGCTAGATCTCAACTTATTAATTCTGAGAATAAAAATTAAATAAAAAATATAATTAAAATTTGAAATAAAATGCAATTAAAAATATTAATATATATATATATATATATAAACATCTGCCCTTTTACGTAAAAATTTTCCGTTTATTAGTTTTCAGATTTTAATTTTTCTCTATTTTCTTATATATTTCGTTTGTATATGTATCCACTTCTAATTTTCATTAAATAATACGTTCAAACCCCTTATTGATTTTGTTATTTATCTTACGAAAATTCCAAATTCGGGTACTGATGCTTATTAATAATTTTTTTCAAATTAAAAATACGATGTTTTTTACATACATAAAAAGTTTTCGATAACTTATAAATATAGAGATTTCAATTTTATTGATATTAGTAATCTTCCTATGTAGTACCTTCTTTACTGGAGCAAGGAAGGTTGCCTTCGTGGCAAGTTAAAGTATATACTATAGCCTGTTTCGCCATAACATCGATCTGACGTGGCAGCCGAAGATCTTATAAACGTCCGCAGGGCGCAATAGTTACCTTTTAAATAGAATATTGGCGAATACAAAACCCTCGCGAATGTTGTTAATTCCTTCATAGAGCATTAATAATGAAAAAAAATGAAATTTTAAAGTTAAAGAGGAAAAAATATATATATCGCTAACGACGGTAGACGAGATTATTGTTTAGTTCAACATGGCGTCTTGTTACGTAAATTCGAACTTACTTTCAAAAAATTTAGAATTGAATTATCTTACTAAAATAATTCGTG
This sequence comes from Androctonus mauritanicus, assembly GCA_011317285.2. NCBI lineage: Eukaryota > Metazoa > Arthropoda > Arachnida > Scorpiones > Buthidae > Androctonus > Androctonus mauritanicus. Next base: position 10,098 of record WUQG02012035.1, read on the forward strand.
AGTAATTTTTAAACACTCGTAATAATAAAAGTTATTAAACCTATCAAAAACACGTAAAAATTTTTAAGAAAAATGCGATTAACATACGCTTATAATAATTTCTATTCATACATTAAAATATCTATTGGCGGAGGAACACACTTTTGCTTGTTAGGTGCTTAGGCCACATGGTGACGTCATTTTGTGACGATGTTAAGGTGAAACAGAATATAGTAATTTTTTAGATTATCTGAAATAAAAAAAAATGTTTTCTTGTAAGAGCGTTTGAAATTTTAATGTATTGAATATTACAGTTCTGAATTTTTATTAGTTTACTGCTGAAAGCTTTTGTTTTCCATTGTGTATAAATAAATAAATAATAAAAGCTTTATATAGAGAAATACAGTTAACCCTCGTATAACGCGGATGTTAGTTTCTATAAAAACGCCGCGTTATACGAGACTCACATCACATAGAAAAAGTAGAGTTAGGTTCCGAAACCGATTTTTTTAATTAAATTATATAAACAACAATGACATATCCAACAAAAAAATATTTACTATAAAAATAAATTTTTTATATAAAAAAAAGCATTATATATTAATTATGTATGTAATTCACCAGAAAGAGATTAACTATTATAATTTTTAATGCGCTTTCTTAGCAGAAAACGAATGCAATTTTCAAAAATAAACACTTTGAACGGTAAAAAAATGACACTATGCAAAAAAAAAAATATATGTGTGTGTACATACGTGTGGATTAAAAGATAATTCCCCTAATATAAATCCCTAGAGATTCATAGAAATATGTAGACCGCGTTTTATAAGAACCGCGTTATACGAGGGTTTATCGTATTATTTAAAATATGCGAAACTTTACAAATAAAATAACTTTTTAATTTATCTAAACGACATTTAGATAAATATATGCTATCGATTTCAATGCTATTTAAGAACATTTATATAAACAGTATTTACATAACTGAAACGTTGTAATTAATCATTTGAATATATTTGGAATCATTTCAACCTTCGGACGTGTTTTGTTCTTTCTTGAAACTGCTTTGGGAAAAATCTCATTGGACTTTTAATCCGATACTTCCCCCCAGAAATAATCTGCTATATGTCGCTAAATATCGACATCGTTTTCGAAAAGTTTCCAATCGATAGTCAAAATAATCGATTTTCCATTCTTTTCTTTAAAACCGATGGCTTTATGGTAAATAATTAAAATTTTCTGATCCGATATTGAAATTTTATTGACGAAATGAAAAATATCGGAGCGAAACAGGGCCGGTTCAACAGACGATCGAGCGGAACGACCACTCAGAGGCGCCAAAGGGTGCATTTTGTGTTTTGTTAGTATTATTATTATTATTATTATTATTATTATTATTATTGTAGTAAGACACAATTATTTTTTACACATAATTTAAACGATGAGCGGATTGTTAAGTGCGATATTTTTATAAATTTATTTATTTTTCAAAACTAACCACTTGAGGGGGCGCTAAAAGCTCTAGAGTCGGTAGTGGAGCGTAGTCGAGAACTTTCTCATCCTACTTATTGTTTATAACGCAGGTACGAAATTACTAACGATGGGAAATCATCCGGTCTTCCAAAAATGTTTATTTTAGGTGTTGATCGAGAGGTAATCGATACGTGTACCTTCTTTCGAGTTTGTATGGCGCGCGAGTCGTCGTGGATGTCTACAGGCATCTAGCATGCCTGTAGACATCCACGACG
>WUQG02012046.1:0-11823 GCA_011317285.2 Androctonus mauritanicus
CCTAGACATCATCAGCACCACCACTTCTGTTATAATCTTTTCTAGAGTCTTACAGCAGATTTCTGTACAAGAACAAAAATGTCAGTTCTGGGAAATTTTTCTATGTTGTGTTTATAGTACATACCGATTCTATGTTATACAATATGTAACATACAACTGGTATATATTGTACTTTAACTTTTTCTTCATTGTAATAATAATTTTAAATAAAATAAATATTAAAAGTAATTATACAATACTATACATACTATTTATTGTTCCATATTAAGTAGATACACTCCAGCCCCAACTTCCGTTTTCCCATAGGATCTTAACTTCAACTTTTGCGCCAATTTTCGGGAACGTAACCCCCGCGAATGTTGAGGCCCTACTGTAGATGATATTTGTACATATAAATCGTAATTGAATAGAAACAATACACTACAGATATTACAGGAAACTCACTTATAAGCTGTTGTTTATCAGAAACATATCATGATCAAATGAAGGCAAATAAAAGCTCTTATTTTAAGTCCTTTGTACAAAGAACTAAAGAATTGCTTGCATTGCATAAAAATGAAACTAGAATTATCACAGGACTTTGTCATTGTCATCTTCACTTAATTGGGATTGCTAATAGTCCCAATTGTAGAAGATGTTAAGAAGGAGATGAAACTCTTTTTCACATTTTGTGTAAATGTGTGGTCCTTTCAGGGCTAAGGTATGATTGTCTTGGGTTACATTTTCCTGCACTAAATCTTTTTATAGTCCCATTGAAGAAGATACTGTCTTTCATGATTAAGATGGGACTTCTTATAGGATGATCCTGCTGGGAGTTGCTTAATAGACCATTGATAGTCACAGTGCTAGGACTGTGTAAAGCTCCACATTCTACAATGATCTAATGAATTACTGATTGGCAACCTTTACAATATTTTTTACTAGATTATTTTTTAACATTATTCCATCGTGAATAAAGACAAAAAAAATATGCTTAATTCTCAAAAAAGGAAATAAGTATAGTTTTGATTTTAATATTATGCTAAAGTTTTTTAAAAAAAAGATGAAATGATGGTTAGTGGTTAAAAAACAGAGGCTTTATAAAGGAAATAAAATAAATTATACAATGCAATTCCTTACTCAACATCACTTAAAATTTTATTATTAAGAGTGCTAGAAAACAATTAGTTTTTAAGCAGAAAACATCATCTTTTAATTTCTAAAGAGATGATAAATCAGAAGTTTTATATAAGATTGGTATTGTATGAAATTTTACATAGGCTACATAAAATGATACCTGCAAAACAATTGCCAGAATATTGATGTGACAAAAAACTTTAGTAGCTTTAGTAGTCTTTGTTAATAGATCTTATGAGCCAAGATATTTTGATTAATAGAATGTAGCTAGCACCATATGTCATATGAAGTTAGGCAATTACATGAAATGACTAACTATTATAGCTAATCAAACACTTATGAAATGACTAACATTTTATATCATACAGATGTATGGAGAATTGTACTGAATTTCCAATGAACTGTTTTAAGAGTGGTAGATCTGTTTTGTGTGATATAGATGTTGTCTATATAGTGCAGGTAGTCTAACTTATGCAACTTATGCTTATGATGTCAATGTCATTGACTAATTCTGCTAGTTGAACCTAGGTTAATTCAATTGACCTGGATTCAATTCCTATGCCTAATGATCCAATATATATGTGGAGATGTCTTCGAGACTGATGGCGAATCAACAGGCTTATGGCCTTGCCGTGGTAATACGGCATGTCACAGGTAAGGACAGGTAGTGAGGCTGGACTCCAACACAGAGACTACAGGTTGTTAATCCAAAACTTCCTTTTATTATAACTAGAGAGAGCTCTTTACAAATTGTTTACAATTTTACAATGTAATTTCCGACATTTTGTTTAAGTACCTGAATTGAGGAGTATCCAAGAGTTCAAATTTAAGTCCATGTTCCAGATGTCGGTTTACAAAGTTCTGTTGGGAGACAGGCTAGCCTGATCTTGTCCTTGGATGGGAAGGTGGTGATGGAGACACTTAGGGAGAAAAATGCAGGAACAGGAAATAGGTGATGTAGACAGCACAGGTGATGAATCGTGGCAACGGGTTATCAGTTCTCCTGACGGAAATGACGGAGAGAAAGCAATGGAGTCGAAAGGTGAATGTGCGAAAGTCGGAAAGATCAGAGAAGTTTTTTTAATTTTTTTCTTTGTACGACTTTTTCAGTATATCGTTTAAACCTGAGTTCCCCCGAGGTACTTCCCACGATCGTTTTTATAGGGTCTCCAATATCGAAACCTTTCACCCCTGCTGATGAAGAGGAGAATGTTGTTTTCGGACGTTCGTCCCAACCGGACACCTGTGTTTATTATTACTGTTTGATTTAATTGTGGTGGGGATAAGATTCCACGGATGGTTTACATGATTTATTATCGTGTGTCACCTCTCTGGTCCCTCACAGAGCAGAAGATACACAAATTTTAAATGCATAAAAAAGTTCAGAAAGTCAAGTTGATATTGTTAAAGAAAAATCATTCTTGTTTTATCAAAACATTAGTAAGGAAGGTATAATTAATAAATGAATGTTATATAGTTTGTATACTTTTTTCTTTCCTTTTGTTTTACATATATTTGATTTTTAAGGGTCTTAGGTATATATTTTTTCTTTCTGTATGTTTTGTATTATTAATAGTGTTAATAACACAAAACATAGAGAAAGAAAAAAATATATTAATATTCTTAATAAAAATTAAGTTTCTTGTGTGGAATTAAAAAAAGTTATTTCTTTTTAATTGGTTTTGGAATATAACTCCCTTTTTTGTATTGGCTGCAGATCTCATACAATAGTTTTTTTCAGGAACCTATCTACCGTGTTATAGGAGAGATACCTGTACTTAAAATTTTCATTATAGTGAAAATTAATTATTTTATAAAAAGAAAACATCATATATAAAGGAAAGCATTTTTTTGTTGGGCCAAATTTTATAAAAATTGAAATCTGTTTATATCATCAAAGAAAGCATGACAAAAGGAAGATATCCTGAAAATTTCAACTATAGTCTGTTTAAAGATAAACTGATAGTTGAATCACCAAAGGTAGCATTGTATTCATATGTGATTTGTAAATAAATGCATAATACAACAAACAAACAAACTTCCAATGTTGTTTTGACAGGCTTAATAATGAATTGTTTATCATGATATAGATGTACAGAATATTTATGGCAACTTTACTAAATTTGAGAAGTTAGTTTTTAATACTTTTTATATAATAGTTTTTAGTAAATAATAAAAATATGTCTTATTTTAGTCATACTTATTACAGAAAACATTGTGAAAAATAATTTATTAATAAAGATAAATTATATCACAAACTATAATTCAAAAATATTATTAAATATAAATAGCTATTATTTCAAATAATATAATAGAAACAAGAACAAAAATAAGTTTTCAGTATAACATTTATTAATTTATATTGTCCTATAAATCTTCAATTCTGGATAATTCATCTGAAATGCTATTGTCGCTGTCAGAATTAAGTTCTATATGTAGAAATTGACATCATCTGAATGGCAGTCTACTTGCCAAAAATTAATTTGTATGCCAATTATATGAATTATACATTTTTTCCAATTTTCTAGTTGGATAGAAGCAACAGCAACTTGAAGACATTGTACATCCTTTAGTTTAAATGTATTGTTTTTTCTTGCTATAGTTTATATCCTTTAATTTGAGTCTAACTCAGTTCAATTGGGTTTAATTTGCAATGATATGGAAATAATCAAAGAACTATGTGGCCTGTTATAGTTGCAATTTCATCCACTTTGTATAGTTGATATTTCATTTTATTTTCTTTCACCAATTGCAACAGTTCACATTTTAACATACAGGTTGCCAGGATATATTTTTAGAAGATAGTCATGCAAAGTTGCGGATTCTAATGAATACCAATAATAATTATAATTAAATCTAACGGTTTACATAACTCTGCAAATCCAAAGTACAGCCTGAGCTCAGGTCTTTTACTACTCTCTAACTTAAATATAATCAAAACCAAAACAATCTAAGTTTAATGTTTAACTGGCAAAGTAAATAACCGGAAACTTAAACTATAAGTATCAAACAAAATGTTAGAACCAAACCGACAAAAACAACATTAGAAACCTACACTAATGAATTGAATAAATTCTCAAACAAGTTAAATAACAAAAAATATAAATTTTGTAAGCATTTTTGAGTCTAATAAAGTGTTAATTAAAGCTTTATTAAACAAGAATAAAGCAGATTCAAATAATCAAACAAAACTTATTTAATCAAAATTCAAATATCCAAAATCCAATTATTCACAAGAAATAAATCTTAAATACTTAGTTTCTACTATCTCCATCACCAATACAGATTTCAAGCAATTGTAGATCTTTACAAGAATTCAAATATCACTCAACCAATTTCACTTTGAAACCAACACTTCTCTGTGTCGTAGGATATGTGAGCTTTGCTACCGAATGATGTACAGTTTCACATTGTTTCATTTATATGAAAATTTGTGCAACAAGTTTAATTTTATTAGTTTACAGGAGCAAATCAATTCATGTCATCCTCTTTACAATTTAATTATAAACTGAACAAAACATCGATAAAAGATCATTCTCATTTTCTCATATCGGATCAGTAGTAAAATTATGTAAAAGAGATGACATCACAAACCAAGAAAGCTCCTTCGGAAGATGGATGTCCGTTCCGTAAACACATGATTTGCTAAACACCATGACGGAGAAAATGGAAGTTATTTAACTCTTAAACAAAAATATAATATGCTAAATAATATTGAATATAACAATAAATAATAAAAGAGCATAATAAAATAATAGACAGGATAATCAGAATCAACCTCTTCACAGTCATGCTTGGATATCATGTTTATTCCATGTTGTAGTAGGAATGCAGTCCAGAAAGTGTGAGTGATAAGCTACATTATTCAAAACTATTATGCTATGTGGTATTAGCAAATTAATTTGTTACCTTAATAAACCATATTTCAAAATAAAAGAATCCATTTCTTGGTGATAATTGTTCTTCCTCCTTTTTCCATGAAATATTCATTCTGCTCCTTTAACAAACCCAGCTTCATTTCCAATGTCTAATATAATAAGCCATTCTCTCAAACCACTTGGGTTTCTTAAGCTTGTTGATAAATCTTTGTTGAAAGCATCCTTATAGCTTACAACATTGCTATCATATCAAGATCAAGAGACATTATGTCTTTGATTACACCAAGTTTCATCAAGGTAGTAAATTGTTCTTTCTTCTTTGAAATATTTCTTTTTGGAGATAATTATGTCTCTCTGTTATAACATCATCTTTCTCAAGAAGTATGCTACTCCTTTTTTGTTTTTTATAAACAAAACCTAGCTTTTTCAAAATCCAATATATTGTTGATCATGAGACAGAAACTAATTGCAAATCATTATCATTTCAAACTGTCTTGTGTGGTAATGTCAATGTTAGGTTTCTGATTTAGAAAAAAGAAAGAATGCACTTTATTTCTGATAGCTAACAAAGTAATGTTATCAATTTTGTTTTGTTTTCTATCATTTTCAGACCATTTTCTTTTCTTACCTGCAGTTGAAAGATTGCCTGATTTAAATTCATGTTTACTATAATAAATATTTGAAACAGAAACATCAGTCATTGTAGCAGCTGCTTCTACAATACCTTCAATTAATGTTTCTTTTTTAATGTTCCCATAATTTCCCATAAATGTGAATAATGGCTGTTTTTTTGTGATCCAGAAAGTGCTTTACCTTTTTGATGTTTTTTAAATAACAATCAGGAGACAAAAAATCAGTAATCACATTAACATTTGCTTCCATTGTTTAAAATAATCTCTTTCATTTGTTAAATTTTTATCATGCGATTTTAAAACATCTATTTTAAAATCATTTTAATAATAATTTGATATTTTATTTCCCAAAACTACAAATTATAAATCATTTTTATATTTTAAAACATTAATACTAACAATGACTATTTTCCTTTTTGGGAGAAATATTCACAACAATGGCAATGATTTACTGTCAGGTTATCTTGAAACAGACTAGTTTTATATCTTAAAAAAATAAAAAAAATGTGATTTATTGAAATATGCAAATTTTTAATAAATTTATGAATATTAATGCATTGCTAATAGAAACTGAAATTTTAGAATTTGCTACAGCAAGATGTTAATGTTAAATGTAAAAATTAGAATTGAGATTATGATAAAATTAAAATACAAACATACCTCACTTTACAGCATTTTACTAATACAGCAATTCTCAATTATATTCCATATAATGCAGATAATTTTCATTTTATCATAATTCTCAATTATATTCCATATGTGCAGATAATTTTCATTTTATATTTCAAAATGAAAATTATCTGCAAAATAAATAATATTTAGAATAAGTATATAAAACATAAATTAGCACACAGATGGATAAGACCTGGAGCCATCCTAAAAAATTGAAACTGTGAGACCCAGAATTAAACTGTAATTCCCCGAGATGATATATGAATGCTTTAAAATGTAGCCATTATGCAGACTTTTTTAGGCATAAAGCTATTGCACATTTAATAAATAATAGTGTAAATATGTTTTAAGATTTTTATATGCATTAGCAAATGAAAAAGACTGTGATTCATTTTACAGCAGTGGTTTGAAACATAACTGCCTCAATAATGAGATACGCCCGTGTAGTTTTTTATCAATATATGTGATATTCAACTCCTCTTACTCATATTAATAAGAAAATATTGCTATTTTAGAAACTATTTAAATATTAAATATTTATTTCTAAATTACAGATATTTTTAAAAGTAACAAGTGATGCAAATAACAAAGTGAAAGATGATGAATATTCAGAAAGTATTACTGGAAATCATATTGGTAAGTTTTTAAATGATTTATGAAATAATTATTATAATATTATAATTCAACATTCATAACCATTCATAATCATTCTAACTAGAAAAACAAATATGATTTATGAAAATAATCGAATTTAACACTATTATAATATTATAGTGTTAAATTAGATTATTTTCATAAATCATGTTTGTTTTTCTAGTTAGAATGATTTTAAATTTAAAAAATTTGTAATTAATATTATAGTAAACTTTTGATAGTTGAGTTTATCTCTTTTGAAATACTATTTAGTCCAAAATGATATGTTATAATCAGTCATTTTCTTTGTTAATTGAATTTACTTGAAATGTATATATGCTTTTTGTATACATGTATTTTTTTTTTTTTAGGAGTATTTGTCTGTGTTTTAGAGCTGTTTTGTATGTTTTGTTTATTATATTGCTTATATATTTTTAGTTTGGTAATATACTTTTATTTATTAACTTTTATTTATATTTTTAATTTACTTTCCAAAGGAAAGTGAGACTTATTAAACCTCTATGCAATCTACTTGTAAAATAAAGAACAAAGCCTAATTCAGAAGTATAGCTAGTAGAAAAATGGGAGAGAAGGATAGAAGGAAGGGAATCAAATAAAAGAGTTAAAAAAGAGAAAAGGGAATAAAAAGTGAATAAAATAAAACTTGTAGAAAGCTACTTCATCTTATTCATTCTGAAAGCTTCTATCCTTACCAAAACTAACTTTGGTAAAACAGTTATTGTGTTGTTGTTGTTCAATGCAAGTTTTGCCCTGTAGTATCAAATATTTGATTTTTTATAATTTCTAAAGAGTAAACAATACAATATTTTAAAATATATGAAATCTTTATAAAATTTTATTTAATCTGAATTTAATGAATATTGATTTGCTTATTATATAGTGTATGATTTATACATTCTAAGTAAAAAAATAGTTACTTATAATTATAATAAAATATTTAAAAATGTTTAAATATTCTGGAATTCTTCACTTTTTACTGTTACAATATAAAGTAAATGCTGATATTTGTTTTTTCAATAATTAATTATAAATTTATAAAATATAGTATATATACATTTCTATTCTGTTATATGAAATAAATCCTCTTGAGTTTTAAAACTGAAAATTTTTCTTCAATTGAAAAGTAACCAGATTAGTTTATGTAAAACAATAAATAGATTGAAAAACAAGGCAAAACACTGATCCATTGTGATGACCTAAATTTGACCCATCTAAATTCAGCTAGTAGCAAAGTATTAATAGTTTTATTTTAGGAAATGAGAATTTTTGGATTAGCTGTTGGCTGTGGGAAACACGAATTCTTGCTTTGGATTTTTCATATTTTTGTTTTCTGTGAAAATTTGTTTGAGTTTAGCTTGTTTTATTTAATATTTTTATATTGTTTTATTATAATTTATTACATTGTTGTATTTTTACATATCTGTAAGCTTGTTTATTTTGAAGCTAGGACTTATTCTTTATTTAACACTACAACCCCATATGCAATGATACTTTTCATGAAAAATTTTTTCACATATAACTTTTTACTTATTTTATAAGGTTTAAATACATTGCTGCTTATGGATTCAATATCATTATAGCACTCAAAGCAGGGAGATTCTTGAAGGTATATAAAATCACACAACAATTATAACAAATATTTTTGATATATAGTTGTAGTGTAATTTAATGTACTTTCAATAATCTCCCTGCTTTTTGTGCTGTAATGATATTGTAATTTTTTACTTATACAATCTTTCATTTTACTTGAAAATTATTTATTTATCCTTTATTTTGCAATATTTATTGAATTTTGAAGCATGAAATATTTAAATATAATTACAAATTTTGAATAAATTCTCTTCACATTAGTAATTATATAGATACAAGGTAACTAATATGTTTTTGAAAGAATTTTTTAATGAATATTTTGATATATTAGTACATCTTCTTTTTTAGAATATGTCTAGTAATAATTTTTAAACTTTTCTTTAGTTTAATCAATGAACAAAACCAACACAATCATTATGCATTTTGAAAATAAATCAATTGGAAAAGGGATATCTCTTTTGTTTACATAATAGTAGGGGTTTTTTATATAATAATGCTTCTTCATTTTTCAAAATATTTATTAAAACATTTCTTAAAAATTATTAGTTACATTATATCTATATAATTACTAGTATGAAGAAAATTTATTCATGATATGTAAATTATAATATGATCAGATATGATTGAAAATATAAACATTACATTAATATTAGATGATATAGGTTATCTAGTAGTAATGTTTACATTTTTAGTTATTAAAGTTTTTCAACTCAAAGTTGTGATCTGATATCTAACAGAGATAGCACAAAAATTTATAATAATATTGAATTCCTCATTCATAAAATAAAATTAACAGACAACAGCAAGCTTATTTATTAAACCAAAATGATTTTTTATTATAAAGCACTTTTGAATTTAGTAAGTAGTTTACTGATGATGCATTAATACCCAAAAGTGTTTTATAATAATAAATCATTTTGATTTCATAAATAAACTTGTTGTTTTATGTTGATTTTATAAATATTATGATAACAAAATTAAATTATTTTTTGCTTGTAAATTTTCTAATGCAGCTGCATTCTGCCAGCTGATCTTGAACTTAAAATGTAAACAGAGTTATAAAATTACCATTTGTTAAAACTTCAACAATATAGATCTGATGGTAATTATCTCTAGTTTTCATAGGAGGACACCACCATTTATTTTTTTATTATTTTTAGAAATATTCATTGAATATATGAGATTAATGATTTCCTGATTTTTTTTTTTTTTTATGATTACTTTTCATCTAATCAAATAATTGCTATTTTTACATATCCACTGAATATGTAAAAATAATAATTATTTGATTAAATTGTTTATGTTCATATATTTTTACATAATTGGCCATACTTTGAGCTACAATGTATGTATTAAAAACAAAGTATTTATGTAAATTTTGATTATTAAAGTTTTGTCGTGTAATTGAATTATATATTAACTATAAATACATTGTATGTTTGAATACAAACACCTTATGTGCTTTTCTAGTATTTCTGCTTCAGATTAAAAATGGATGTGAATATTCAGAATGAGATAACTCTTATAAGTTGATAAAAATTATCATCATTGTAGATCATTTTTTAATTATAATATTTTTTTATCTACAATCAGAGTTATCAACACAATTCCATCACCATAACAGAGTTATGGTAATGGAATTGTACTGGGATGGATAATTGTTGATCTTAGGATTTTGTTTGTGGTTAATTGCCTGTTTGTGATTGTCATGCGATTTGTAATTTATAATTTTAGATTTGATGATTTGTAATTTTAATTTGTAATTAAGTTGAAATTTATACTCATATAATACATTGTGAATTATGAGTGATGTAAAATAATAAAAAAAAAAGAGTTATCAAAATATAATACCATTGTAATTAGATGAGCACTTGTAATTATGAAATTGATTTCTTTTTGAAACATTATTAAAAATGCATTTCTTATCAAATAATCAAATAATAATTAAATCCTGTAATAAATAATACACAAATTATTAGATAAAATTTTTCATAAAAAAAATTTTCAGAATGCTGTGCATCACAATGTGCCTACCAAGCACTGTAGTGCAAATTTTACTATTTTTATTGAGAATTGGATTACAGTAATTAGAAAAAGTAGTTACAGTAGTGTTGCATTAGATCTGTGAGACCTTATCTTATACTTATTTAAAAAATTATAAATAAATGCAAAATATGAATAGAACATAAGAACATAGAACAAGTAAGTGCAAAAATTTGAAACACAGAAATTTTATAATATGTATTTATTTGAAAAGATTTTCATGTTGTTTATTTTTTTAACCAGCTATATTCATTACTTTTCAGAAACTAATGCCACCACTTTTAGATTAAAATTATCACAATTTTTAAAATTTAAGTGAAACTGATCAAGAGCTGTAATACAATAATAATAAATTTAGCTATATATCTAAGAAAATATTAAAAGAACTTAAAATTTAAATGATTATGTAATTTTGTGAATTAAATAATTGATGTTTTATAATGCATCCTGAAAATTCAGAATATCTAACAGTTTGGTCTTACTTTGATTTTGATCATGTTCCAACTGAAGAAATTTTGCCTTATATAGGGTGAATTCTATAGGTTTGTTTGGAAAATAATTTCATTTTTTTCATGAAAATGAATGATAATTTTTTTATAGTATATAAATATTTTATTCAATTGTATATTGATCATTTTGGTCCAACACATTTTGCCATCTTTCTGGTACTAGCATGATTCCATGCTTGTATAACTTTTGATCTTTGCTTGAAAAAAAAACTGAACCAAGTGATTTTTGATATCCTTATTTGAACTAAATGTTTTGCCGTTTAAAGAATTTTGTAAAGACTGGAACAAGTAATAATCAGAGGGTGCCAGATCTAGTGAATATGGTGGATGCTGTAACACATCATCTGGCGAGTCATCAAACTTGTATGAGATCAGGTGTTATGGTGAAACAATGCATCTTTTCTATTAATCAATTCTGGCCTCTTCTGTTTGATAGAATCGCTCAATTTGTCCAATTGGTGGCAGTACACTTGTAAATTAATTGTGGAATTGTCTGGTAGAAGTTCAAAAAATAATAATTCCCTTAAAATCCCACCAAACAGAGAGCATCATTTTTTTTATGGATATCTGCTTTCAAAGTGTTTTGAGTTGGCTCATTTCTTCTGCTCCATGATCTCTTGCATTTGACATTGCTGTAAACAATCCATTTTTCATTGCCATTATGATTTGTTTCAGAAACAGATCTTCTTCTTGATGTTTGAACAGAAAATTATAGATGTCAATATGATG
>WUQG02012057.1:0-11822 GCA_011317285.2 Androctonus mauritanicus
TTCCTACATATAGATACATATACTTAAAACTTAAGATTCTTCGAAGACCCCCCTGATCAGAGGCTCGGGGTGATCCGCTCCTTCCGCTCCCCTTGGTACGCCACTGCTTTCACTATTAGCCTACTTTTAACCTGCATAAAAGTGTTTTTAACCTTTTCATCTATTTTTCATCTTTTCTCCGATTAAAACTTACAATTGAAAGAAAGTTTACTCGACCAAATTAGAGAGAGAGAGAGAGAGAGAGAAATTTCTCTAGAGAAATATATCTTAATTTGTGACTTAAAACTCAATAATTTGTTTGCTTGTTCATAATTGAATGGATAAGATATTTTATCTTCGATATTTTCCCATTCCACTTCAGTTGTCGCATGATTTCCCAAATATATTTATTCTATAATAATTCAATTAAGTTATGACAAAATTTCTTAATTGTATTGTTTCGAATCATTCTCGAGAGGTAAAAGAGGATAAGCTGATAATTGAGTACTTTCATTTAACCATTTCTGTCAAAAGTTTTAATATTCTTGCATTTAAATAATCCATGAACCTGAATTATCGATAATTATATTATAGATAATTTTTGACAATTTTAATTATTAATCTTATTATTATTTTATTGATATAATATAATTTTTTTTTTTTTTATCATTCGGATTGAAGATATCATAATAAAAAAAACAATCGTTCAAGTAATCGTAATCATTCCATTAAAAATTCTTCCTTTAATTATTAATTAAAATTAATTAAATTATTGATTAAATCAATAATTTATGTAATCCTTGAATATGAATTATCGATAATTATAGATAATTTAGATAATTTTGACATTATCTAAATTAAATATATGATATTATAGATAATTTTTGACAATTTTAATTATTAATTTTATTATTATTTATTTTTATCATTCGGATTGAAGATATCATAACAGAAAAACAAAATCGTTCAAATAATTGTAATCATTCCATTAAAAATTCTTTCTTTAATTATTTATTAAAATTAATTAAATTATTGATTAATTGGTTAATAAAATTGCTAAACAAATCTTTAGATTTCAGAAAACAATTTTTTTTTTTTTTTTTTTGAGTACGTGCAACTTCATTTATTTTTCAAATTAATTTATTATTAATTAAAATGAAATAATGAATTTGATATTTAAAGAATGAATTAAATGAAAAATTATAATTAATTTTATATTTATATTTTAAAAGTTTATATATATATATATATTTAACTTAAATATTTAATTTCAAAATAAAATATTTGAATAAAACAGAAGTTTTGTAAATGTCATTTAAAAAAAAAACTAATCAAAAAATCAATTTGAAAATCATATAAATAATCTGGCAAGCTATTATTTTTCGAAAATTTAAATTATGCTTTAAAGATAAACATCCGAAACTTCTGATAAGTTTGTTTTTCTTTCGTTAAATCTCTGGAGATTGGTGAAAATTGAAAATACCTTTTTGCTATACGCGTTGCTAATGATGAATGCTACTGTCCTTCTTTTAAACATACTATTCGATCCAGACTGATAACTATAACAAACAGGAGAGCTCAAAAAACATCCTCACTTCTATATCTAGACGTTTTATCATGATTATGTCCTTACTTCTCGATAGGGTGATGCAATAGAAAAACTCTTCAAGTCAATTTTACCGAAGAATAAGTTTTATTAATGACGATAATAATAATAATAATAATTCCTCCGAATAAAATTGTATATATTTAAATAATTATTTTAAAAAAATTTAATTAACTTTATTGCAATATTACTGCATCAAAATATGAAATTTATATATAACTTATATAAAGTATAAAAAAAAAAGAAATGTTTTATTGCTTCGTATCAGTTTTAAAGATATTCGAAAACTGATTTGTAACGATCTAAATAAGAGAGGATGTTTACTATAACCGCAACTTATCAATCAGGTGTCTAGCTGGAATGCTGCAACAAAGAGATTATCTTGTATACAATCCGGGAAAGATACTCTGTCACTAGAATAAAGAGCTTCTATCGATGACGATATATCTGCGTCAATTGTGAACACGCCTAAGGAAACGATGGAGAAAAAGATGGAAGAATATATAGCATTTGGAAGAAGAAGAAGGAGTGATAAATATTAAATTCTCGTAAAATATCGACTATCGAACTTGCTACTTTTCAAAATTTTATTTAAAAAAAAATGTAGAAATATCTCCTGCAATCTATTCCGAAACACTTTTCATTTTGTTTCTAGACTAGCATTATCATCGAAAAAAAATTACTGAACTAGTAAACGATGTTTTTCAGTTTTCGGATTAATTTAATATGACACGCATCGATCAGATTAAAGTTTAAAAATTTATAAAACAGTTAATAATCTTTCTACTCGTATATTTTCTATTATTTTTCTTCCTATCTACAGTTTTTTTTAATATTATATATAAAATGCATGCCATAACGTGTATAAAAAACATTATTCAATTACTTTAGCGCATCAAGTACTCTTAGTAACAGTCTTTATAGATATAATATCTTTCTTATTCAAATTCGGAAAGATTAATAAACCTATATATATTTTTTAAGTTAAATTTCATTAATTTATGTCAGAATTTGCAGCAAATTTGATTGTTGCACTTTACTGTTGAGCAATACCGGCTCTAGACCTTTTAGCACCCCGAGCAAAAATTTTTGTTGCGCTCTCTCAAGTCGTCAATTTTGATGGTGAGCGGATGGCGGCCATCCAATCATCTCATCGTTTAAATTATTTGTAAAAAATAATTGTATCTTATTACAATAATAATAATAATAATAATAAAACACAAAATGTGCCAGCGATCTTTGGCACCCCTTAAATATCTGCGCCCTGAGCGGGCACGCCACTCGAACATATGTTGAGCCGGCCCTGAAGTCGAGACATATTTTGTATTGCTATAATTAAAAAAAAATTACGTCGTAATTAGATGAGAAATTATATTAATATATCGAAAGAAACTTAATATTTATTAAACAAAACGTGAATTTAGTTTCACAAAAGCATTTTGGTTGCAGTGACGTAATAAAAAATAAATAAATAAATAAATACTATAAAATATAAAACAATCACTTTTCATATTTCTTTACTCTAGCTATTTATTAAATAGTAGAAGTATATTGAAGATAAATTTATTTATTTACAGTAATAAGTACTACTAAAATATAAAAACGGAAAACTATAAAAATATAATAAAACAAAATAAATTTATAAATCCAATAGTGACATTTATTACTGTAATACAGTACTATAAAATCCGAGGAGAAAGGCCTCATCGGATTTTCATTGTTATATGAAGAGATTCGTTCGAGATTAATAATGGATTTTGTAAATACTGGTTTAATTCAACGACTCTTAAATATTCGAAATTTTTATTATTATATTTTATTAATTTAAAAAAAAAATTTCGAATCGTTCCTTTCAAAATCCATCCAGAGATGGCGCTAAGAAGTTAATTTATACGTTTGGCAATTAATATAACTTTTCATTCGCTCAATGGTAACATTTTATTTTTTTTAATAATTTTTTTTAATTAAAGTTAAAAAATAACAGTTCATTTTTTTAAAATCGATAAATTAATAATAATAGAAATATTATTATTATTTAAATTTCACCAATCAAAAGCAGTGTTGTTATTAAATTTATTAATTATACGTGAATAAGTTTCATTGGATAAAAATTTAAAATGTTATTTTTTTTTTAAATAATCTTTAATTTTCGTATTTCTAATTATTTCTTAAAATGATAAAAATGATTAATTGCATTTATTTTTCGATCAATTTTAATTAAATCACTTTCGAAAAACATCAAAATTTTAACTGCTTTTTTCGAAATTAAAAATATACCATACGGAGGAAAACAGTAGAAAATCCTCTAAAAACATTGAATTAAAAAAAAAAAAAAATACAAAATTAAACTGTTATCTTCAGAAGTTTTAGATATTCCTATAATTAGTACAGTGAGAGTTTTTCAGAGAATATTAAACAGAAATACTTGATAACATTGTTATTTTCGTATAATTAATATTTAAGTGGAATTTGGACGGAATTTTAATTAAAAGAGTAAGAAAAATCTTCCTCTGTCGATATTAAAATTCAAGATGCTCGTTATGTGTTAGAGAGATCGAAAGTACACAAAAATATTTTTCTTAACCTCTATAAAAATTCGAATTTACTCTTAAAAATCATTCACTACCTCAATTTGTTTATCTTAATTTGATAATAGTTACTTGGTTAATTAGAATGTTTTCTCTAAAGAAAAATTAAAAAAATAAAAACATCTCTTCTGTGCAGTTGCAAATTTTACTCTTTATTAATTTACCTTTCTCACAATAATTTGCAAGGTTAAGGATAGTATGACATAAACAATTTGAACTTTGGATTCTTTAGATATCAACAATAATATTTCATGGAATTCTCTCTGCGTAATTCTTCTTCTTCTTTACATAATTTTCAAATGTTTCCATTATTAAGAAAATTACTAAAAAAAACAAAGACCATTTAAAGTAAGTATATTGCACATTGACATGCAATATTCTCATGTAACTTGACAATATAACCGTAATCATTACTTTTATGCGAATTCGATATATATAACGTATTTATAGATCTTTCTGTAAACCGTATCAAACCACTCACTTTATCGTAACAAAAATACATAAGAGTGAAGGACAGGGGACACTTTTGAAAATTTCCCAGTAAGTAAATGATGTATAGTGTTGTCAGACATGCTCCAAAGTTTCTTTTAGTCCAAACATCAAAATAAAAGACTCTCCATGTCCGAGTTAATGTTCCCAATCGAGTCTTTAATGGTCGGTTTATACTGATGGATTTTTTTTTTCCTCTTCTTTCTTTTATATAGAAGAAGAAGAAGAAGAAGCTTCTCGAGAATGATAACAAAGATCGCAATTGGAAATTTTATTTTATGACACGTGTTATTTATCATTAAAATTTAATATAAAAATTACTGTTAAATTAGTTTACAGAAAACATTAATAATAATAAAAAAAAAAAAGTTTATTCAGATAAATTTTAAACGTCCCAAATTAATGTAAATTTTTGTGTTTCTGAATAAAATATAACACTTTTATTTATTTTTTATAAATTTTTATAAACATTAAAACGTAAAGAAAAACTTTCATGATTATTTTCGATCGTGCAAACAATCAGACTGCGAGTTTTCATCTTTTATTTTGTTCTCTCTCTATATATATATATTTTATTATAAGAACTTGAACTAGTTAAAAATGAGCTGATAAAACAATGGCTGAATAATTTTTATTTCTTGGTAGAATACATGTAACAATATATATTAATGATGTTTACCTACTATCTTTAACTTGACTTTCCTCATATCAGTTTGATGAATCGAACTCTTTAAGAATCGCAATAAGATGGCTTTATTGATCTGACAAATTTTCTGGAATAGAACTTATAAAGATATACCACTACATCTAATAGACTATGCTAATAAAATGGAAATTTAATGTCTGAAGGAAAAGTATTTCTCTTTTACTATTGGCCTCTGGCGTGTATTTCAAGAAGCACTTCTATCGAGAAAATAAAGATGGCGTCGTATTATTGGCAAGTGGAGTATTGAATTGCACACGTTTCTGCTGCCTTCTGTTTGTAATTCTTACTTTCTCGCCAGTCTCTGATGGCTAACGGAATGTAGAAAACTATTAGGTTACCTTTAAGTTTGCGAATTATTGAGTAAACGTTGAAAAATTCGCATATTAAATTATAAAGAATTTTTAGGATGGGACTGCATAAAATATCTCATAGAAAATAAATAAAAAAAAAAAAAAGAAAACTGAATTTTATATTTCTGAATGTATAAAAAAATTAATGTAATGTGAACCGAACCCGTGCTCTTTCTAAAGAAATACTTTATATATATATATATATTTCCTAATTTTTTCTAGATAGCAAAAAATATATATAACTTATATTTTTTTTGCTATTTTTTTGCTATTTTCTAGGAAAGAAAAAAATTTTGCACTCTAGAAAATAGCAATTTTTTTGCTATTTTCTAGAAAAATAGCAATATATATATATTTTGCTATCTAGAAAAAATTCGGAACTGATCCTAGTATAAATTATATATTCTATCTTCGACTCTTACTTTCTAGAGGAATATACAGTTACTTTTAAAATGTTGAAAAGATTCTGTTGTTAAAAAATATAATAAATTTTGAAAAAAAATGTAGCAAATTTTCATAATTAAAAATAAAAAAAAAAAAAAAAAACATAATTATATCTAAAAATACTATTTTATTTATTATGAATATTAAACATATTTTTCTTCTCTACATCTTAGATCTATGAGTTTCAATGACTTAATACACGATGATTGATTATCATCAGTGCCTTTCAAAGAAAATGCGAGGCCCGGGACAACTAATATTTTTGAGACCCTTCAAAATCTAAAATAAAACTATGGACAAGAAAATAAAAATAATAATACTTATTCGTTTCATAGAAATTTACTCATATTTAAAATGACAAAATTGACAAATATACAGTGATAAAAAGTATCTAAAATCGTGAGGCCAGGGGCAACTGCCCTTCTTGCTCCCTCTGATAGGCATTGATTATCATATTAATTATCTTAAATTACAATATTTGTCTGTTAATACGAAGTTCTGTACTATAAAATGGAGTTTCACTAAAGTGATCAGATTTTCTGAACTTCGGGATCCGAGATGCTCTAGATATTGGGGCGTAGTGTGGGGTTGACAAAATCCAAAAAAAGTTTTCTTTTTGAAAACAACGAAAACAAGTAAATTATTAAAAAATTTGCAAAAAGAAAGCAGAAAAGGATAAAGAAACTTAAACAATATATTTTACTATTATTTTTGTTACTTTTTCTTCAGATTGATTCATTCACAGTGGCTATACTAGGGTGACCCAACGTTGGGGTTCATGTTCTATGTATAGTAAAAGTTGGGAAGAAGAATTCTTCAAAAGCTAATTTTTAAAAATTAAATCTAGTTAATCTTTTTTTTTAGATTTTTTAATATGAACTATTTACTTATAAGTAAAAAAACGTGACAATTCCGGACATTTTATTCAAAACCGGGACATTTTTTCAAGCCGGGAAAAAGACTCAAAACCGGGACTGTTCTGGCTAATCCGGAACGTCTGGTTACTTTAGTTTCATTCTTTAGTTCTTTAACGTGTAAACGCACGTCTCCAACTAAATTTCTATACAGAAATTGCAAAATATTAATAATATTTATTTTTAATTATAGTTTTAAAATAATTTTCTGTATAATTTTTACTTAATTGCATTTTTGATTTTAAATGGGTTGTGTCTGACGTACGGTGTTATAAATCGTTTAATTCGTTTGATTGACACGTCTTATGGGAACAAACGTGCAGAACAGGAGTTAACTGTTATCAAACAAACATACCATGTGTCTATTCTCTTATGTATAACAGTTGTCTCATCTAATCATATTTTTAAATTAATTATATATTTGTTTAATACAGTTCTGACAAATGTATATACAGCTAATAAAATCGTTTACGAATTTTCCTATTAAATCATTCTCGAGACATTTATTCCTTCATTTTTTAATGATAATAATTATGTTAATACCGTTTTATTAATGGCACATAAATAGTTGATTTAGGAAAATAAATTTTTTCGAACTCAATCCACTTAACTCGTAATTTATTCAAACGTCGATCGTCATTCTATTTTATTCATCAAACTCGATTCTTTGCTGATAAATTACTTAATCAAATGCCAAAAATTGTTGAATTAATCGAGAATTAAATGCAGTTAATGATCTTCATTATTCATCTTATTAACTATACGTTGTATAGGTTAATAAAATACTCGAATATATGATAAAAGTTATTAATATTATTATTATTTTTTTTTTTTACTTTCCTAACTGATATTTTGACAAAAAGAAAGAGTGTTCTCCAAAGAAAACATAGTATTAAAAATCAAAGAAGCGAAAGAAATTTTATAGACAGTTCACTTCAATGAAGCATTTGCGGTTGGAAAAAAAAAAGAAAGAAAAAAAATCTCTACTGTTTGAGTATGTTTTGTCACATAATCAACTTTTATTTATGACGTCAGACAGGAAACGATGTAATAACTCTAGATGTATACGTCTCCGAGCCGTAAACATGTCTGATGAAATTGTACAACAGATGGCGACATAGAATAAAAGATCGTAAAAGTACTACAAACACATATTTCATGTGAATTACTGTATACAGTGGAAAAAAAAAACTTCACAAATTAACTTTATTACCCATTGTTAGGGTCAATAAGAATCTTCGTACATTAATATCACTTCCATTATTGTAGTAATTTTCTAACTTGTAAGTGTGATGTTTTAATCCTGGAGATTCTTTGAAATTGTTTTCTTTCAAATTTCAGCATAATGAAATGGGTATATCTTGTATGTTTTGTACTTTTAGCTTTAAATTTTCTTAAACTATTATACTCTGTTGATATAAATTATCCGAATTTTATGCATTTATGATGTTTAATTCATAATATCGACAGTGATATGAATTTGTTTATTTATTTTATATCCTATGTAGTTCTATTATTCTATTGTTTTACTTTTCTTTATTTATCGTTCTTCTTTACTACCTCTTGTGAATTGTTACTGTATTTAATAATTTTAATAGTTGTTATATTACTTTTTATAAGTTTTTTTTTTTCCTGATATAATTTTATAAATAAACTGGTGATGGTTGCTTCTCCTTTCTTTCCCTAGTGACCTACTAGGAGAAGTGTGGTAGGTCACTAGGGATAGAAAGGAGGAGCAACCATCACCAGTTTACTTATAAAATTATATCAAAAAAAACTTATAAAAAGTAATAAGGAAAGATAAGAAAAGGTGAAAAGTTTCTAGTAGGAACTTCTCACCTTTCTTATCTTTCTTTCATCTTCTCACTTCGTATCGTTTTCAAACGTTAAACTACAGAGTACATACAGTCTTCTCTTCTTTGCCTCACAGTGATATGAATTTGAAACGTAGACAGTTAACAATATGTGTTTATATAATTAATTAAACTGAAAAATTCAATTTTTAAGAAACAAAATAATTGTAAAAGGATACTAGTGCAAGGAAACATAGTAAATGCTAAAAGGTAAAATTGAATTTCTACAAAGTATAGTGCTTCTAATGCTAATGTCTGTAAGCCATTTTTTTTTTCTAGAAATGGTCACAGTATTTATTTTGTTTGTCTGTTTTCAGGAAAATATCTCGAGAACCAAAGATCGCAGTGAATTTAAATTATAGGATATCACGTATAATTAATCACAGTACATTTCTATGAATTTGGAGATTCTTACGTGATTTCCTTAAAACTATAGCAACCGTTCGAAACATTAAAATGCCGATATCTCGGAAAATATCATAGCTAAGAATATATCCTATCTACGGAAAATATTCGTCGTACATGAATGATATTGCACTCATTTAAAAGAATTTTTGATATATATTTTAAGAAAATTATCTTGGTTTTTTTTTTCCTATTTTACTTTAGTCAGACTATACGAAACTGTTTCAAGAACAAAACATTGCAGAGTTTTCAAGTTTTATGCGATATTTTTTTTCCTCTTTATCCATTACTAATGTACTAATTTTAGAGTTGTCATGTTGAATATGTCGACGTTTATGTTTAAATAATTTTCATTATTGTTTTTTCATCTTTTTATTAAAGTCATCTCTTTAATTTAGGTTATTTTTATGAAGTAACTCGGGGGAAGACAAGAGTTGGTAAAGATGAGAGTTTTGTGATATTTCGTTCACACGCTAACAGAAGGCAAGGACTTCTTGCAGTCTAGCGTGGAGGCATCCGAAGACTGCTGTTGTGAATATATCCACTTTAATCGACGAAATATCACAAAATTCTCATCTTCCTCCACTCTTGTCTTCCTCCGAGTTACTTTACTACAGCTGAAAATTTTTAAGTTTATTATATTGTTAATCGATCTCAATGAAACACCTGACGACAGTATCGGAAGTCAGTATTGAGTCTATGGAAGAATATAGTAATCCTATAGCAATAAGATTACTATAAGATCGTACAGACTCAATACTGACTTCCGATACTGTCGTCAGGTTATTGTTTGTTTTGAACTTTAACACGAAATTCAACACTAATTACCTTACTTGTTATAAATATTTCCTTTTTTTTTCCTTAATTAAAAGTTAAATTCAAAGAAAAAAAAACAGCAAATGCAATTTTTTTTAAATCTAATTATTGTATTTTATTATTAAAGACTAAAAACAATAATAAAGGCTTAACCTGAATCAGATGATTTATTTTTATTTAAGGAATTAAAATTTTAGCATTAAAAAAAAATTCTATATGACAATAATTTGACGTTACAATAATGCAAAAACTTCGAAACAGCTCTAATAACAGATTATATATACTCTTGATAAAATTCTAAGTTCTTAAATCAAACTAATTTAAAATATTCCCCGAAAGATTTAATGAAGAAGAAGAAGATATAAATGCATCTCTGATGCAAATGTTAGAATGCAAACAAGTTCAATTTTCTTCGCTTCACAGAGAATCTCCAAAAAACTTTCGGAATCGGAAGCGTAGGATGCTGCTGTATTTTATTTAATCTGTGGCACAGTTTATTATTTTCTTCCTATTGTATGCATAAACACATTTTACTAGCTAAAAACTAAAGAAAGGATAGAGGGGAGAGAGAAAGAGAGAGAGAGAGAGAGAGGAGACAAATGACATTCTCGGTAGAGAATATTGATAAATTGTTGTACGCATAGTAAAATTGGTAGATTTTTACTTTTAAAAGAAGAAAAATCTTTCCTGATAGAAGCAGATGTACTTGAAAAATTACAAATGCAAACCTCGAACTGGTAATGTTAAAGACAAAAATTTTCTGTTTACAAAATGTGACATAGTTTCGATATTTTGTGAAAAATTCAACTATATATTTGACGGAGATGTATAATTCGATTATGAAAATATTTGAATTATTAAGTTGAAATGACATTGATAAATTATTTAATCTATCAGTAAATGGCAACACTGTACTTTGTCCCCTTTTTAGATGCATCGGTTTATAGATTATTTTTTTATTTTTATTTTATTTTTCTATTTTTCTACAATTTATTGAGATTTTTCGGTGTAACGAATTTAAATTAATGACGTTGTTTTCAATCTTTTAAAACTCTAAAAATTTAATTTTGTGATGTATTAATTAAATCCTTTAGAATGATCGCTTTAAACCCATTTTACGAGTAGAGACAGCGAGAGAGAGAGAGAGTTAACGTTTATTTGTTTCTTGTAACTCTGTACACATATCAAATCTGAATTGTTTGGATAGGGAATTTTATGAACGACATTTATCGATGTATTTTAGTTTTAATGTAATCTAGATAGTTGCTGTGATAAAAAAAAAGAAGAAGAATATAGTTGCAAACGGGCAGTACAAGTTTAACCTATTATCTATACTGCACATGAATAATTGTAATTTATATTGCGAGGTTTGTTTCCACCTGTTTGCTTTTATCGAATGAAAAATCTATGTCTTTAAAGGTAATATAGTGGTACCTGGACTTACGAACTGCTCAACATACGAATTTTTCGAGATACGAACTTTTTTTCATATCCCATTTTGGCCTCTAGATACGAACTTATTCTCTAGATATAAACCGTGATGCTTTTTAATATTATATTTGTAAAATATTTTCAGTAAGTTTCGTATAAAAATATCTTAATTATTTTTTGAAATATGCGAATACAGTAATAGCCCGAATTACGTAAATTCGGAGATACGTAACTTCTCATC
>WUQG02012068.1:0-11822 GCA_011317285.2 Androctonus mauritanicus
TATCTCATTTGAGGTTGCGTACCATGAAACAAAGTTGAAAGCATTGAAGATTATTCCCTATTTAAAGTTTCTTCCTTTGTCAAATATGCATAAGTGTCTCTTTCTGGCTATTATTGGTTTGCTGCATGACTACTTCATGAATTGTATGAAAGCTAATAAATGATTTTGACTGCAGTTTGAGGAAGGTCACTTTTGTGTGAATGCCAACTGTTTCTAGTTTGATCTAGTTCTGATATTTTCAATCTCATCATAGCTGAGAGTAATCTGAAATAAATATTTATTGCTATAGAATTTGATCAAGATATTCATTACTTAATTTTAAGCAGTATGAAATATATATAATGTGTTTTTCAGTGTAATCTTAATGAAAATATTTTAAGCAATAAACTGAAAGCTACCCTGAAGCGCATAAGAGAACATCTAATTTTAGATGAGAGTGAATTCGAGTCTGATGACTACAGGAAAAAGGTAAAACTATATTTTATTATAAAATATTAAAATGATATATTAATGAAATATTAAATTTATTTTTAGGATAAAGTTCCCCCAGCTACTTTATCTCCAGTTGTTAATTTAAAAAGTAATGAGCATCTTTATGGATTGGCACAGCGAGTGGCTGCAGCAGAATCCCTGTAAGATCTTATTACTATAATAATTTATAAAACTTAAATGAAAAGTATAATTGCTTATTATTTTCAGTGTGTTTCTAGCAGAGCAGTTTGAGTTTCTTAAACAATCAATAGCAACAATTATTCCAGCCTCAAAACAATCATTTCTTAATCAGTTTTGTTCTCAGGTAAGATTAATAATAACTGGTGACATTCAGATATAATATGATTTAGATGTAGTTTGATTCTAAAAAGTTTTAGCAAATTTTACATGCATAAATAAAGTAAAAAGTTCACATAAACATAAGTCTGAAGATCATATTCTTTTTTAATCATATTCATTTATTTTTTATAATCTAAGAAATTAATAAAATATGGCAAAATGAAGTGATAAAAGATTATCACTTCTTTATTTCTAACTATAGTCCATCAAAACAAAGAAGACTCATGGACATATTCTATATAAGTTATATTTAGGGGGTGATGTAGTAAGATGGAATAAAGTATTTTTAATATTAACCATTTCTAACAATTATAAATTAACAAAAGGCAGTATCTTTCACAGCTGGAATGGCCTGCAGTTTTTAAATAAATGCAATTCAAAAAACTTTACTAAATTTACATTGTTTTATGTTTTCAATTTATAAATTTATTTTGTTTTCAAATTTAGACTTGAGTAATA
Organism: Androctonus mauritanicus; assembly: GCA_011317285.2. Lineage (NCBI taxonomy): Eukaryota > Metazoa > Arthropoda > Arachnida > Scorpiones > Buthidae > Androctonus > Androctonus mauritanicus. The sequence goes on from WUQG02012068.1 coordinate 1,291, forward strand.
AATCTGAGTATTTATTTTCTATGTTAAATGGAAGCATGTTAAATTATGTGAGAAAGAAGATCCAAAAAATATGATCTGTGTCTAGTGAGTAATTGTAAATATGTTTTAATATGTATTGAGATTTTTCTTTCACTGGAGTCATCCCACTTTCTGCAATTGTCATATTTTAGAATTTTTTGTATTTAAATTGAATCCTATGTTTGCATTTTTGCTAATTCTGGTCAATTGTTTATACAGACATTGAAATATGCAATACAGAATAATAATTCTGTTAAGAAAATTTAATTGTTTTCTGCTTGTTAGCGAGCATCTCACAGGCTGAATTTTTGATAAGGTATATTATTATAGTGATATATGTTATTTTATATTCTATATTTTAGATTATTTATTAGTTTATTTAATAGTAAACTATATTTACTATTTAGATCATTCCAGAAGTTATTTTTATGGCCATTATACTTTTATTGATGACATGTGATTTGTATATTTTTAGAATTTGGCAATTCTTCATCCTAAAGATAAAGATTTCAGAGAGTATTGTATTTATTAATGATAAAAAAAGAGGTTGTAAATGATGAAAATTCATTGGAATATGTTAGAATATTCATATATTTATTTATATCCTATATATTTGTAAATGTTAAATAAATTACTATAAATTATTAAATTATTCATTTTTACAGACATATATAAAGATAATTGATTACTAATAATAAAATTTTAATATTTTATTAATAATGAAATACTCATTATTATTTTGTGTTGTACAAAATGTTCCTAAAAGATTGATCAAATTTAAATCACAGTGCTACACATCAAAATAAAGCAAAAAATCCATATAAACATGAGTTGGAAATGTTTCCTTTTCAAGATAATAGAGAAGTGTAAAAAAACACAATTTAATAGTTTAATTAGTCTTGTGACATAATTAAATTAATGGCTGTAAAATTGCCAGCAATTGTAAAAAATTTGAACTGTCTTTTAATCACAACACTGTGCAAGCTACTCCCACAATTTATGAATGGCTGGAAATAATCCATGATCAATTGAGGAAAAATTGAGCAAACAAAATTACATATTTCATACATGAGCATACAGCACTGTAGTGATTAACATTAACACAAAAATGATGTCCTCTTTCTCTCTCTTTCTTGAAGTTCAAATAAACAAGCACTAACGCAGTATAGGATAAATCAAAGCAATTTTATTTAAGTTCGCCTTAAATAAAATTGCTTTGATTTATCCTATACTGCGTTAGTGCTTGTTTATTTGAACTTCAAGTTTATGAAGGTTTAGCAGTTTTAATAGTCATAGTATCTCTCTCTTTCTGTTTCTCCACTAATGCTATGGTAATGGACAAATTTTTAAATTTGTAGTATTTGTTAAATATTAGTGTAGATTTTGCATTTTTGCAAAGGTTTCATATGCAACCTATGTTTTTATATCCTGTGTTATCTTGAAAAGGAAATATTTCCAAATCCATGTTTTGCTTTGTTTTGATGGAGTAGCATTTGTGATTTAAATTTGGACAAACTTTTTAAGAACATCATGTATATATTAATCTCAAAAGATGATATTTTTATTTTATTTTTATTTAGTTATTGATTTGCTGGGAGTATTACATTTTATGTTTTGATTACATTTGATTAAAATCAACAAAAATATGGATATAAAGATATTAAAATATATTTTGCAATTGATTTATTAATTTCATATATAATTTTTAATAATCCAATGTAAATAATAACAATATATCTTTAAAATTAATTCATATATTGGGATGAAAGCTACATGAATTTCACTATATTGTAAATGCTGTAGGCCCTCTTATGAACAGACCAATAGGGTCAATGGAAGTCCATAATGCCAATTGTCCAGTACTTCCAAATTATATATAAAAATAGCATAAAAATTTGCTAAAAGCCATAATAAAAATATATATAAATAATAATAATGCATACATATGATATACACAAATATAATTTAACATTGTAATGAATGTAAATAAATGATGATAAAAGAGATAAATCTATTAATTTCAAATATTCCCATTGTATGAAAAATATTTAGAATAAATAAATTTCATCCATTATTTCTGAAATTTGTACATAAGAGATCTGTTAAAAAGAAGGCATACAGTATATTTAATATTTGTTATATTTATTTTTAATGAATAATTTTTGATTTCAGTCTTTATCAACAGCTATAGAACTTAGGAGACCAGTTTATGTAATTGTTTCCAGTAGAGCAGTTGATTATGACAAGATATTAAACATCATGGGAACTGTAAAATGGGATGTACATGATATAATGTCTCAGCATAGTGCTTATGTTGATTTAATGCTTAGGGTAATATATTCAATTTTTAAATTAATTTTTATAAGTTTTAATCATCTGGAAATATTGATTAAGGAAATTATTATTTTATCATATTAAGAGTTTATTTTCCAATTGTTCTATATGCCAGTATTCTATTAATTCTCATTAACTTTATTAAACACTCTTGTACTTTTTGTTATTTTTACTTTAACTATAACCTTAAAAAGAAGAAAATATTAATGTAACAATAATAATCAAATTTATGGCATATTATCCTGTATAAGCTTGAAAAATTAAATGACTTTCATTCACAAAGATAAATTAATACTGAACAATTATTTATGATAAATTATCTTTAGGCAGTGTATTTCGTATGTATTGGATATTCTTGTATTATTCCATCTTTGTTACACTGTTTTCCTGCAAAACATCAATGACTAGTCCCTTTTCAATCCAATATTCCACTGAATTTCAAAAAAACATTTATTCCAAAAACTTTTTCCATTAAAAACACACAAAATTGCATAGCTTTTTCAGAATATGCATTTTGGCCTTTGCCCTCCTCAGTTCTATTATTTATGATATCTAATTATTTATGATATTAAAATAAAAATTCAAGAACATATCACAGTAATTTTAAAATAACTTACAATTTAAGTGAAAATTGTGAAAAATTAAAATTTTATTCATGTGTGAACTATCCTTGAATCATATACCAGCTAAACACTACTTATTGAATTTAAGCATATCTCTTATTTTTTGTTTAAACTTCCCAGTTCTTTCCATGTTGTGGTGCATACAAAAAATGATTTTTGTAAGGTACACTGAGGTAAACTGTAGAGGAATTGAAGGTACCTATATGAAATTTGATGTAAAATGATTACATTTACTTTATAATAATGATAAAAATATCTTTTTTAGTATCATGTATTTTAAATATTAAATTTGAATAAAACTGCCAAATAAAATCTCTTCAGATTTTTTTTAATAGGAAACATGAGCTTGCTTCCATGAAATTAACTTTTTATATCATATTTTATGCTTAAACTGGTTGTAAAATTTCTGAATTATTGTAAATAAACAGTTTTGATAGCAATAAAAAATTTGAAGTTTTACAAATATCAATATTTTAATATATACCAGTAAGCTGCAGCATTCCATTAGAAGCACTACTATAGTAGATTTAAAATTATTGACAATTTTTGTTTTTTGGTAATAAAAATGTATATTTCATCTTGATTTTTTGTTTGAGACATAAGCTATAGTCTGATATTAGTTTGAACAAAAAAAAATATTGTGAAAAATGCAAACTTTACCTTTGTTCAAAATAACATCAGATCATAATTTAGGTTCTCAAACAATGAATTAAGCTCATGTATGCATTGTTTTCAAGCTTCATTATCCATTTTTACATTGTGTAAATGTTTCACAGTTGTAGCTTTATGTTTAAAATACTTCATAGATATTAACTCTGGAAATAAATTTTATATAGTGTTAAAATGATAGATTTTAGAGATGTTCATATAAATTTTACAATGTTATATTAAAATATAACATTGTAAAATTTATATGAACATCTCTAAAATATATCTAAAATTATGACACAGAAAAAATATTTAATCAAAAGTAAATCTAAATAGTTTTCAATTTTTTTTTTAATATTTATTATTTCATTATCCAAAAGAAACCAAATATTGATTAGAATTAAAATTAAAAAAAAATTTTTTTTGCTACTATCATTTAAAATATTATAATTTTGCTATATTTGATAATGTAAAGAAATTTTACTGGATGATAATGAATTTATAGTAGTATTTAATATTTATAATTTTTTATAAATATTATTGATGATCTATGCTCATTTTCTGTGTATAGTCAAGTAATGAATATTATAAAATGTCATTGATAGATGCTCCTTATCTAGATATTGCTTTATTTAGGAAAAAATTGAAACAAACAATAATTTACCAAAATTTATAATTTGTTTTCTTTCTTTTTCAAAATTTTATTGTATACACATTATAATCTTTTACAATATGTATTTCAAAATTCACTGCACAATATGCTTATATTCATAAATATTATTGTTTATGCATAAAACAAGTTTTATAATAGTTAAAATGAACAAATAATTTATAAAAATATAGGTATTCCCTGACATGTATATCTGATCTCCATAAATCTAAAACTTAAAATTTTTTCTATATTTCTTTTTCTGAGAGATACAACATAAACATTTTCACTCACAAATCAAAATGTGTTAGATTACAATATTTAAAAGTTCATATTACTTGATTTATATATATATTTTGTGATTATTTGTTGATCTTAAATATCATATTACTAATATAATATTGTTCCCTGCAGTGTTGTCTCTGTTTCAATCAGAACAATATGATGCCATAATGTTGTATAGGTACAATCACCATAGTCCATTTAGTCCTGGTAGTTTTATTTTAGAATTTTTGCTAAAAAATTATTTTTCTTGATTTACATAAAATCTAAATTAAGTAAACCCCTTCAGATCCAATTATTTCTATAAGTTAAGTAATACCTGTATACAAGGCAGTTCTGCTTATTACTGCATTGACTTTCTGATCTGACTACAGGAGTAGAACTCCATCCAAGACAGTGTGTTATGATTAAAAAAATTATGGGAAAATATGGATAAATATGTTTTATCTGAAAATATAGTAATTTTACATACTTATGCTGGAAAAGATTTTAAACCTACATAATATAAACAAGCATTGCTGGCAGATTGAACATTGTCTAACTAAAGGTAGTCAATTGTATATATATTTGAAATTAAAATCATTAAATTTTTAAAGTGGAAACTTTTATAATTAAATTAAGAATTATTAATTTAATTATTATCATATGTATGTTTAAAAAATTTTATTTTGAATAAAACTTTTATGAGCAATGAGTAATAATCTAAATTCATTAGAATTCTTTTAATGAATTAATTATGATATGAATAATATAAATTTTCTGATATAATTTTATTCAATATTTGATATAATAATTATAAATTATTTATTTAAATTTAAATTTTTTTTCATTATCATATTTTTTTAAGGAATTGCAAATCTTCAGTATGAAATTATCTGAAATTTCTAAAATTATTCAAATTCCAAAGGAAGCATATGATCTGTTATGGGAACAGTGTATTAAGTTAGCCAATAGAACATTTGTTGAAGGGTAATTGTTCTATTAATAAAATTTTAAATGATAAGTCTAAATTCTCTAGTGTTACTAATAAATTTTTATGAAATTCATAGTTTTATCATAAATGAATAATATATATAAAATATTTATTTTATATATTTATGCTGTTAGATTTTCTCAAGCTAAAAAATGTACAAATGAAGGTAGAGCATTAATGCAACTTGATTATCAACAATTTCTAAGCAAAGTAGAGAAACTTACAGATTTGAGACCAGTACCTGAAAGAGAAATTGTTGAAGGATATGTAAAAGCATATTATTTATCTGAATCAGCAATTGAAGAATGGATAAGATCACATAGAGTAAAAAAATATTTTTTATTACATATATAGATAGTTCTTGATTTATGAACTATGTCATAAGTCAATAGCACTTGTACTTGTGACACTGATGTTATCAATAAATTCTGCGATTAATTAATACAGTTTCATGAGTTCTAGTCCCTGACCCAATACTCTGATATATGGAAAGCATCCTTTTTTATGTTTGTTATGCTTATTAAAATAATGTATATTGTTCTAATAAACATTACTAGTGAGAAATCTATAAATTTTGGACATTTGCAACTTACAACTTTCTCTCATTTATGAGGATGGGGGTCAAACCAAATCTCATCATAAATCAAGGATTACCTGTATTAATATTTTAAATTTTATAAGTTTATAAAATATCTTTTTATATGTAAATATCTATAAAATTTGTATAAACTATTTTTCTCATAAATAAAATGAATTGAATGAATTTATTTCATTATTCCTATAGGCAAAAATTCAAATGCAACTTTTCAGTTTGAAGCTTTAGAATAATCAATGATGACTTTATAATTAAAGATGAAGTCTTGTATAAATAGTATCAATCAATTTTAAAATAAATATACTAACTTAATAAAATCTTATGTGTTCATTTTAATTATAAAAGTAATTTAGTAATGTAGCTGTTACATATGGGTCATTCCATATTTGGACAAAATGTTCTTCATATTTTGGATTTTAAAGTCATGAGGTGTAAATTTATCAATACCTCATAATTATAATATTTAAATCATTTTGTGAAAAAAAAAATTCCTATTAAAAGTTGTCATTTAGTATTATTTTGTAAAAATTCATATTAACAGAAATATTACAATATATCCATCATTAGGCACATTAGAGATGATGATGATTCATTTTAACATCCAAAGTCTTAGTATTTCTCAAACTGAGGTCTGTGAAAGATTTAGTCAGAAGATTGAGTCTTTAAAGCATTTGAACAAAAAATATTTTATTTAATTTTAAAATATTTTATTAATAGTCAGTAAAAAATATATATGCATATAATAAATAAATATTGCTTAACCACTCCTAAGTAAAATTTATTATTGGTTGATAAGATTATTAAAAATTTTTCAAGAAATTTGAGAAAGTGTGGGATAAAAAATTTTAAGAAGCATTGACCTAAGATATGCAATAGGTACTTATGCAGCTTTAAAGATATGCAGATTCATTAATCTTTTTGTATTGAATTTCCATAGAATCCAAGTAAAAATTTGATTAAACAATATGCTTTCTTGTAAAAATATTACTTTTCTTATTTGTGCTTAAAGTATGCTCATAAATTTTATTTAGCCATTTCTTTATTAATATATGCATTTGTTTATATCAAGTTTTAGTGTATTGTTGAACTTAGGTGGTTTTCAACTTACACTAAAATTTTTGGGATGAATTAACTGCATAAATTGGGTGCTGATGTCTCATTGGGGATGCATAAGTTGGGTGCTGATGTCTCATATGAATTGGTCAGCAAGGTTATCTGACCTTGCTGACCAATCCATATGAATGATGATTTGATCTTGAAACGTATAACTATATCAGTTTGGCTTAGTATAGCCAAGCATTATTGTCCTGTAGAATAAAAAAATTTCCAGTTATATTTGCATAAATGTGAACAATGAGATATAAGACTTCATTCTTATATCTTCCGGCATTTGTTTCCTGTAGGTTGCATGTCTTGCTTAAAATGTGCTAATACCTGTGATTCCACTTGCCTTAGCACAATCTTAGCAAGTGGTCCCGTCATCGGGCTGCCTATTGGCACACCTACATTTTGCTTATAGTATCTACTTTTATAAGTGAAGAAAGACTACAGGTCTGAGCAATTGCCTAATTAAATGCCATCTCAAACTATCAAACTACCTTTAGCATGTGTCTTTTTTTCTCAAATATTAGAGTGAAAGTATCATGTCTCTGATTCCTTCTAGATCAGAGTACACTTGGAATTTCATTGTAAGAACAAATCTGGACTCATCTCTAAATAGTACAGATCTCCATTGGATTTTAGTATAATAGATATGATATCTTTTCAAATGTTTCCTTTTATGACAAGGGGCACATAGAATTCTGATTGTCTAGTATACAAATCTTGGTGTGAAGCCTTTTGTGTATAATGAAAACAGATACCAGTATTCCTGTAGTCAGTTTCCAGATGCGTTGAAAGTCCCGTTCCTATTCCTTGGTGCTGATAGACAAAAATACTGATCTGCATTAATAACTCTTGGTCTTCCACTGCTGTACTTCTGAAATGCTGTTTGAAGTTTCAAAACTGGCTCCACAGTATGACTAACATTTAACTGGTACACTGTTACTTTGAACTGTAGTTCTGTCAAGTTGGAACATTTTTCTTTTTGCAATATTTTTTCATTTATAGTTTTATTTATAATTTACCGTAATCTGATTGCTGTCTCTAGTTCATAAAACTATATATTTTTTAATTTTAACAAAAAATTTTTTCTGGTATGCTTAATTTTTTTATATTTATTATTTAATCAATATAATCTATGAAAATAAACTTTTTAATAAATATATGCATAAAAATATATTATTTTCATTATATATAAATATTCACTATGGAATAGAAACTATTAAGAGAGATTGTTTATTAAAGAAATTTTAATTTAATTTTTTTTTTACAGAGAACATATTCCTATTAGCATTGGCATAAATTAATAAAATAAGAAAAATTAATTTATATCTGATAAAAATATTTATATTGAGTGATATTAATAATAAAAAAATCAATAATATTGCATAAAAACTAAAATAAATATAAGCGTTTAAATTTATTTAAACATCTGTTAGGCTTAATATATATCTGTCTAGCATTCTTGTATTGGTCAAATGAATAAGGCATGGCATTCAACAGATTAACTATGTTGTTACTTCTGCTTGATTTTAGTGTGCCTCTAAGAATGAACAAATGGATTGAGATAGAAAGCAATTTTGCTCTCTATCCCAATTCATTTTTTCTTAGTTAAGTAATGCCTATTAGCAGAATTTTAGAATATGGTTATCTGGATTTTCCTCTTTCACACTTCAAACTCAGATTGGCAAACAATCTTTATGTGCAACTTTTATAATATAGTTTGCATACTTTATTCTTATTCAGCATTGCATTTTATGTAATATACATTAATTTCGCACATATTCAGTAACTTTTTTAAAATTATTTTCCATTTTTCTATTATATAATATTAATCTTAATTTGGTTTTAGGGTGAGATAATTTTATTTTTGAAATTTTAAATGAAAAGTGAAATTTTCGTATGATGAGCTCTAAATTCGTAATATTGAAAAAATATTTATTAATTCTGTTAAAATAAACAATATTGTTTCTTATTTGTTCATTTATTGCTTTATTTTTATCAATATTTACATAAAAAAAGAGAAAAATCAGAATATAGTTACTCTCAAGCTATTTTAAAGGACATGGCAGTTTTATTGTTTTATGGCAACAAGTTATTTCTGGGAAATTGTATTTAAGTTGCTTTACTATAGTGCGTGTCGTATTTGGTGTAGTATATCAGTAAAGCATCTGCAGGCCAATTAGAGTAACAAAGAATATTATTGCTGTTTATGTATGAGAGGGGATTATTTTTGTATAAGTTGGGTTTTTTATATAAATTTGAAAATTTATAAAAAAAATAAAAATTATTGAAAATAAGGAAAAACATACCAATAAATATATTTTAATAATAATAATAATAATATTTCAATAAATTTATATTATTAGCAATCCTGCTACTTTGCAGATGCAATAATAATGCATCAGGTTTATTTATTTTTGAGAGAGAATACAAAAAATTTTCAATATTAATTTTGCATTAATTATAAAGTGTTCATAGTATATTTTAATAATTATTCATAAGATAGTTTTAGTAAGCATGATGCATTTTAAAAATTTTTAATTGAAAACTTTTTTGAAAATTACAGCTTACAAAACATAAAACTGTCAAATTTGTAAGCTGTAAGCTTGTAATGCTTGACAAAACCTCCAAGCTATAATCTTATAGTATTTATTTGATATATAAAATTAAAACAAGCATTTTAAGATTATTAATCTATGAATTGTTTGTTTCAAAAATATTACCTATCATCGCCTAAGCAACTAATAAATTATATCATATATGTTAAAACAGTTTGACTAACATTTGAACTAATTATATATAACATAATTTCATTAATGAAAATTTGCATAATATTTCATTTTTATCAATATTTTTTTAAAATATGGTCTGATTTTTCTCATTCATAGCTTGTTTTATTCAGAGGATTTGCTGTTATCTAAAAATAACAATTATTTTGTTGGATGGCTAAGATATCATACAAAAAAAAAAGTTTTTCTTAGATCTCACATAAAAAATGAAAAGTTGTGAAAAAAATAAATTTGAAGAAAAATGTTCACATCAATAAAATGAGAATGAAAAATGTAATAATAAAAATTTCAAAAGATTTCCATGAAAATTAAATGAGAAATCACAATGTGAATTTTTTGTATATTAATTAGGCTTAATTTCCAATATCTCCCACATCTCAAGAGATTAAGGAAATCAAATGCTAATCCTTGTAAGATAAATCCTCTTTTATCTCAAAATCTAAAAGGACAAAAACATTTGCTTTATTCCTTGTTTTATTGTTCCTCATTCAAATCAATGTCCTAAATAATCTTGATG
>WUQG02012079.1:0-11822 GCA_011317285.2 Androctonus mauritanicus
TTTAGATCACTTTTCAGGGGAGTGCTATTATATTCCATGGACCACCAAGACCTGCAGGCTGAAATAGATTATATATATAATATTGGCCTTCAACATGGCTATGGAGGAGGCATCCTAAAAAGCATCCATACTAAAGTTGAGCAAGCCTTAAAAGAACCCAATAGTGCACCTGGTGCAAACATAAGTGACATCAATAAACAACAATATCTCCCTTTACCCTATTTTCTGGCAAAACTCAACTCCATCAAAAACTTGATAAAAAAAGCAGCAAAAAAACCAGCATACTTTAGGGCACCCACTGTGTTCAATAGACTCAGGAATGAAAAGAGAGAAGGAACAACCAGCAAAAGTCAAGTGTTTATAAAATTCTGGACATGTTTAGTTATACCCAGCAACACACGGCATACATAGGTGTGACCACCAGAAGTTTATAACAGAGGACAGATGAACATAAGAAAGACAGAGCTAATGGAAAGCTATCCACCACTCTTACCACAAAAGCATTCGGCAGTGATCTGCAAATAGACCGGAAAAATGTAAGACTGCACAATCTCAAGCATTCCTAATGGAGTCCATAGAAATACTAAAAGCCAAGTGCAAAGAACAAATATTGAACAAGAAGCCAGCCATCAATCTGCCATCATCATGGATGTACTTGTTAGATAAATGAAAAAAAACGCAACACAAAACCAAACAAGCATCACCGCTGTGCTACCCACTTAAAACAAAAGACTGTAATATCTAATTTTTAGTTTTCATAATTTATATTGCATTTGATGTTTTACTTTTATTTTTATCTTATTTTATCTTTGCATTTTATATTTAATTTACTTTGCTTTCAAAATTTTTGTAATTATGTTATGTTTGTCACAGCACTGTAACCTAGGTAACAAGTGTTTTTGTATTTTAGAACTTCCTGTTCCATTTTCTTAACTGTTATATATGTAGCCTGAAGATGGCAAGTATTTTTTGCCACAAAAGTTAGCAGAATAAATGAGTTTTTCCACAAATTGTATATAATGTTAGATTTATTTTTAAATAGGTCTAACCTGAAAATAAAGTGTATATCACTTTAGTGCATTCAAATCCAGTTTATTTAATAGTAATTTATCATACTTTCTGTTTATCCAAGGCCCTCTTAGTCCACATTACTTTTGATAATCAAGGCTCTACTATATTATTTTTAGGAAATATTAAATAGTATTATAGTTATATAATTTTTATCCATTGAAACTATTCTCATATCTGATTTGAATTTTCTAGTATTGCAATTTGTATTTCAACAAATCAAATCAAAATTCAGTTGATTATTTTCGCCTGGAACCTTTGCAATCAGAATTTGATTTTGTGACTGAAGAAGAGTTTAATAATAGCCGATTTCAACTTCTACAGCGACGTTCTCGTGAAGCACCTGAGTTCAGAAATTATCATATGATACCTGCCTATGAAAATGAAATTCCCAAAGATATTTTACAAGTTAATAATTAAAAAAATAACAAATTTAATATCAGTAATAGCATTATTATTGATGATAATTTTATTAAAACTTTTAGGCAATGGAACATCAACAAATACCAGAAAGAAGAGGAAGTAAGAAAATTTCAGAAACTCAAAGGGAAAAAGCTTCAAAGTTGTTAAAACAAGTAAGAAATAATAATTTAGTTTGTCTTTATTAATAGAAAGTATATAAATGATGGACTTATATATTTTTGTATCATCTATAAATAATTTTTTATTTTCAGATAAAATAAAATAAGACAATACATTGAGATATTTTATAAACAATCCATAGAAATAAAGATGTAGAATATTTTTATTAATGTTTATATGTTTGAAACAAAATAATCATTTCTCTTATTATAACATTTTTTGTAAACTCATAATTATAGCCCATTTAAAAACAATTTATAGCATTCAAAAATATTGAGAAAATGTTATAAGAATAATCATCGTATTAAATAACATGGAATAAGGCTAGGGACTGTAAAGCCACAATGTAAGACTTTTTTTTTATTTACAAGAGGAATTTTCACTTGTAACAATGTATATAATTTAGCAGATGTGCATTCACATTATCTAATTCAAGTTTCTTGTCAAATTTTTTGCAATTTCTAGAAAATTTGATCAATTAATAAATATAAAGTGTTTTTGTTTCTCACATTGCTGCATGCTGTCAGAGGAAAATTCTGGAAGAACTAAAACAAAATTTCTTTTTCATTGGTTGGTTATTTTTGTTTTGATTTTTTCATTCATTCACTATTTAAATAATATACACTCTTCTCTCCAGAATAAAGTATAATTGGTATTAAATTTTTATTGAAAAATGAAAAAAGTTATAAACCATTATGTATAAATATCTTCCTGAATGTTTATGACAATAGTAAATAAATATCTTATGCTTTTCACTTATAAGGAGATCCAGTGAATTGTGACACAGATTTGAATGAAATTTTACATTTCATCCAAATCTTTTTTTTTTTTTTTTGTGTAAGTAAAAGCTGAAGATGACAATAAACAGCCGAAAGCACTTCTCAAATAAGACTATTGTTTTTTGATTTTAAGCATAGGTATGCTTGTTGGTGCTTGTAACTGATCGTTTTTAGAAGAAAGAAGTTCCTTCTGTACAGAGCAGTAATTTATGTCAAACTTATTGTACATTTATATAGTTTGTTAAATCAGAAATTTATAAATTGAGTGTTTATAATTCAAGGGATTACTTGTACTACACACATAAATGCCATTAAGTGTGAAAAATTTCAATCTTCTACCTCTATTAATAATTTCTTGTTTGGAAAAAAGATAGGAAATGGATTATATTATAGTAATATAAAAGCATTACTATAATAATAATATAGTACAATACTATAATATTGATTATTAAAATTCAATATCTTGGAATTAATAATAGAAATTCAAATATTTGCATAATGAAAAAAACTGTTTTCCCATAAGATCTAATTAGAATATATTTATGCTTGAAACTTCCTCTATTTGATTAAATGATTAATTTTAAGCAAAATATTTGCAGATACGGGAACAAGTTTTGAAAAGATTTTATGCTGCTCAACATCAACGTGTTTTAGAAGATGTTGTAATTGAAGAGGAGGTTCCATCTATACAGTAAAATTAAAATTACTGATCATTATTTTAATACTGATTTCATTTATAATTTTACGTATTTTTTCTCTCTATTTTTTTAAGAACACTTGGTTTTAGTTTATTTTCAATAATGCAGACTCAAAGACCACTTTGTCCCACACGGAAAGAAAGAAAGAAAATGACAGGACAAACAGTTGCAAGCACAGATATTAATATTATTGTAACTGTAATGCATGCGTTGAATGTTCCAATTAGAGTTGATAATGATACATTAAGAGGAACTATAAAACAGTCTCTTAGTGGAAGTATGTAAATATAATAATATAAATTAAATATGGAAAATTCTCATAATTAATAATTTCAAATTCTGAGTTTGAAAATGAAAATATAATAAGCCTTCAGTATCCATCAATCTCCTAATCTGTCATTTCTCATATCTGTCATCCATCTTATTATTTTTATTCATAGTTTTTCTCTTATCTAGTAACTATTGCTTATTTATCATCTAACCAAGATAATCAAATCAATTCTTTGCTGATTTTGTATCTTTCAACAATTTTCAACAAATTTGGATAAATTTTAATAAATTTATATTTTTAGCCTACTTTGTATTTGATTTTTTCATTTTACTTTTTAATGATGAAGAAATAGTTCTTATCTTGGAAATAAACTCAAAAATATTGCTAATTTAAAAGCTGGCAAGTGATTATAGGAGTTCTTCAGTTTATGCAAAACATTTCAAATTATAAATAAAAAAATTTTATTTATAATTTATGGATTAGATTATTAATTTATTAATTGTTATTATTATTTATTAATCTTTTATCAATATTTGAGTTAAGATGACAAAATAACAACAAAATAACAAAATAATATATGATATTATTTTGTTATATTTGTAAATGCTCAACATTGTAAATAACTGATTGTTGCTTTCTGATGCTTATTATAATTTTAACTCCTTGTCTTCTAATTTAAATTGAGAAATACTCACTAAAGGTAACATATGTAATTTTCATATGTTACCTTTATATTAATTTTCATATGTTCAATGTGTAGCCATAAAATAAAATAATAAAATTTATTTGCTTGCACAAATATCATTTTTAGAATAAATTTTTATATTTTTGTTGACAAATCATATTAATTATGAGATAAATTTTCATATTTTATTTGATATAGAATGATTTTATAGAAAAATTTCTCATATTTGTTTTTATTTATTTATTCTTAATTATAACAAAAAATAAATAAATTTTTTATAATTTACTTAAATTTTGTTTAGAAGAATCAATAGCTGATAGATTAAATGCATCTGTTCATCCATATATTGAAGTAATGTTTCAAAGAGAAACAGCTAGAACTCATGTTAATGAAGGACCTCATCCAACTTGGAATCAAGAATTACATTTGCCTTTTAAGTATGTTTTTATATTATTTTATAAATTATTAAAATAACTTGTGCTTAATTAATATCAAAAGTTTCTATTAAATTTTATAAACTTAAAAATGGAAGCATTTTCTTCTCTGTAATATTAAAATTGCATTATATATATACAGTTAAAAATAATTATCTATATAGTTAAGAATAATTATATAAATCTACAGAGATTAAGCACTATTAGCAGTGGAGAATAACTTTATCTCATAAGTAACAAACTTTTTTGGCTGTTCACCATCTTCAGATTATACAAATAACCTGAAGATGGTAGAGAGCCAAAAATGTTTGTTACTTATGATATAAAGTTATTCTTCACTGCTAATAGTGCTTAATCTCTATAGATTTATATAATTAAACTAAGTTTAAGTAGTTATTGTTTTGATATAACTAATTAAAAATATATTTATATACAAGTGATCCTTGATAGTGCATTTCTGAAATATGTATAAAAGCCAAATTATAGACCTATGTATTCTATAAATATATATTTTATCTTATGCATCTTTTCTCACCACCACAATTTCTAATATTTCTAATGATCATCTGTGTTGCACATCACTTGAAAAAATTATATATTTTTTATATCAGTTTTGTAGCCAAGTCAGTTTGTGTAGCTATTGCCATTAAAATAGTTGGTCTACTATTCTTCAATAATATTAAATTTATAATTTTTTACTAACTATAACACTACAATATATATTGTAGTTTGTGATAACAAATAAATTAAATGGAAATGCATATAGTTTGTGCTAGTTCACTACAGTTTCATATAAAAAATATGTTCAGTTTGCTATCACAGAAATATAAATGATTTGACCACTATGAACCATGCATTTATTAAAAAAAGAGAATTATTTTTTTGATTTTTGATTAAAAAAATTATAAAAAATTCACAGATATTATATTTAAGAAAAGCTTTACTACAATTTTTTTTTCTGATAATTATTTTTAAGTTAAAATATCTAACTGTATTCACATTATATATGTTATTAAGCAAGCACAGAAACATCTATTGGATAGCCTTTGGTAGACATCAACTAAAACCATTGAACTACAGCCATGAACTTCAATTCGGGACTTGAAACATTAGAACACTTTGTAAAGCTGTTGCAATACAATAATTAATAACTGAACTAAATAAATATAAACTGGATACTTCAACAAATGAAATAATTTAGAAGAGGGAAACTTGAAGAAAGAAAACTTTATTTTACTCAAGGTTCTTTTCTCTTATAGTGAAAGCAACTTCAACAAACATGAGCTAGATATTAGATTTGCAATTGAGAAAAAATTATGGAACTCAGTTGTATATTTTGTTTATTATCTCATTAATAGCTTCAAACTTAGAATTGAAACAAAATAGTTTCATATTACTGTTGTAAATGCTCATGCCTCAACTGAAATAATAGATTGAGATATTAAAAATGAATTCTATAAACAATTTGAAGAAATCATAGAAAGCATACTTTAACATGATAGCAATATCTTTCTAGGAGATCTCAATACTAAAATTGATGAAGAAGATATTTACAAGAAAACAGCTGGAATCCAATCTACAAATATACCCACAATTATTTGTTACATAATATTACAAATAATAATGATGAAGGTCTAATAAACATAACCTTCACTAAGTAATGCTTATTATAAAATTTTGTTTTCAAGAAACAAAGGATAAACAATTAAACTTGGAAATCATCTGATGGACAAATATTTAATCAAAACTGGCCAATTTTCATTAATAAAATACTTACAAACAATAATAAAAATATAACAAGCTACAGAAGAATAGAACGTGACACTTATCATTTTTTAATTGGAACAGTGATCAACATAAAGTTAAATAGCAAGTACTTTATATTCAACAAGAGACAGAAAATACAACATTTGCAAATTTAATGCTTAAGAAAGAAGAAAATATCAAGATTTTCTTAAAAACAAACTTTTGAACCACATTGAAGATGTATTGAAAAATTATGGAGTCATATCAAAGATAAAAAAAAAATTAAAGATTTAATAAAAAATACTAGGAAAATACTAGGAATACAAAATAGAAAACAAAGACCTTATGGTTTAATGAAATTTGTGAAGAATCAAGAGAAAAAAGAGCAGCATTTATAAAGGCTTCAAAACCTCAATAATATAAAAAGCCTGCAAGAAAAAACTAACAAGAAAAGAAAAAATTTCAAAAAAACAGATAAAAGAGATACAAAATTACACCATCACTCAAAATCAAGACTATTCCATGAAGTCAAAAATCAAGAAGAGAGATATCATATAAATTTTATGTTAATTTATGATTCAATAAATAAATACTAGCCACAGATGATGAAACTGTGGAGAGATGGAAAGAATATTTTGAATGACAGCCCCCTAACAGCAAGATACCAACCTTCTCATATCATATCAACCTGTGAACAATATACATATTTACCTTGCTTTACAACACTTCATTTTTCAATGCTTCTCAATTATATTCCATGTTTTTATTTTATATCTCAAAACAATATTTAATTTGTTTTATTCTATGTATCTATAAGCAATATGGATCTATTCTAATACATATTGCTTTTCTTACGCATTTTTCTAGTTTACATTAAAAAGAATAGGATAAGGAATTTCCATATCTCAAACTGATATTTATATTGAAGGAATTGGATCTAATTTCATTAAGTAACACTGCTTCTATTCCTATCAATGCATATTTTGTCAAAGAGTAATTTGGATGAGATTTCAAAGATTTTCTCTATGTATGCTGTCATATGCTTTTTTGATTTCATAAAAAGCATATGACAGCAAACATAGAGAATGTCCACTTTTTTCAGAATGGGCCAGGCCTGGGCCAATAAAATCTGGAATTGACATGGATCCCCAAGGAGATGCATGAATGCTTTAAAGTCTGACCAAATTTTTACGCCTAACACTGTTGTGCACTTAATGAATAATAGTGTAAATATATTTTTAGGCTTTTATATTCATTAGCAAATGAACAAAGGCTATGATTTACTTTACATCTGTGGTCTGGAATGTAACCACTGCAATAACAAGTATGCCTGTATCTCAAAACCATTACTAGTAAAAATTCCAGAAAGCATTAAAACTCTAAAAAACAATAGAGCATTAAGTCCAGACAACATAGTCACAGAACTAATCAAATGTGGAGGAGATGAACTTTCTTTTCAAGTTTGTAAGCTTATCAGCTTTATTTGGAAAAAAAAAGAAATTCTTGAGAATTAGATAGAATCTATATAATTCCAATTCATAAAAAAAAGGAGATCTTTTATCTCAATCTAAAAGAGATCAAATAAAAGAGAATTTTCACAATCTCTTTTAGATTGTGAAAATTATAGAAGAATTTCCCTTCTATCTAATTGCTATAAAATTCTCATAAATATTATCCTCAAAACAATTTATCTATATATAAATGAATTTGGTGATTACCAAAACAGAATTTAAAAGAAATTGATCGACTTTTACATTTAGATAAATCTGAGAAAAGAATTGGGAATGCAGTATCTGTTCATAATCTAAATAATACTATACAGTCGTGAGCTCTCAGTTAAAGTGAAAACATTCATTTTTAGCATAGTATTTTCAGTTTTAATAAACCATCTTCAGTGCTTTTACATCTTTTAACCAAAACAAAATGGATATATTACAGTTCTAGAACAATTTACTGATTAGAATAAATATTTATTCTAATCAGTAAATTGTTCTAGAATTGTAATATATCCATCTTGTTTTGGTTAAAAGATGTAAAAGCACTGAAGATGGTTTATTAAAACTGAAAGTACTATGCTAAAAATGAATGTTTTCACTTTAACTGAGAGCTCACGACTGTATAGTATTATTTATCAATTGAAAGTGAAATAGTTATATTTATATTTTGTTCATAATCTCTTTATTGATTCCAAAAAACCATATGGCAACATACATAAAGTCTTTAGAATCCCATCCAAATTATTGTTTATCAGAGTATGCATTGATGGAAATAGAAGCATAGTGAAGGAATGAAATTAGATCTTTCAATATGCTTCTATTTGGTTCCCAGGTCAGTAGGTGGCCTCTTTATTAAGGTTTTTTTTCTAAGAAAACTGCATTCTTTTGGCTCTTTTATAACCATTAATGTTAATTATTGAATAATTTTATGGTCTTTTATTTAATTAAATGATATTTCAGCATATTTAAGTAAAAAACTATTGACATTTTTGATCAAAGAAATGCATTATAATTTTTTAATGGTAATTTAGATAAATTTATGAGTATTTTTCAGGAGTGCTTTAATTTTCATAAGCAGGGTTAGTGTATTTTAACTTTTTCTTGTGAATCTTTCATATCTAAAAGAATGAGAATAAGATTTTATTTATTTTATTATTATATTTTTAATATATAAAATAAATAAATAAATGATAACAAGATATTTTTTTATTTAAAAAATATATAAATATGATAAATAATATAAAATATTTTAAATTAGAGCACCTGATGATGATTATTCACCTTCAAATTTGGAAACCATACAAGATATCATATACTTAAGTTTGTTTGATGAAGTCACAGTAGATCTTTTGGAAGATGAAAGAGATCGTGATTCTACTATTCATACAAAAATGGAGAGGCATTGGCTAGGAGATTTAAAGATACCTTTTACTACTCTTTATTTGAATTCTAAAGTAATGATAAAAATCTTTAATTTTAAATTTATAATCAATTAATATTGAAAATAATAAATAATAACTTTTTCAGATTGAAGGAACATTCAGACTGAATGTTCCTCCTGTATTATTAGGATATGATTATGAGGCAAGACCTTGGTTAATGGGTGGAATGTCAAATGAATTAGAAGGAAGACATACTTATTTATCATTATTTCTTACAATAGAACCATGTTTGCAATTACCAGAAGTGTTTAGACAAAAGGTAAAAAAATAAATTTTCAACAAGTACAAGTGATTTAATAATTATCCTTAATATTTAAATTACAGTATGAAAGCCTTGAACCAGAAAGAATTTTACAAGAAGTAGATATTTGGAATTCTGAACTTCATCAACTTTTTCCTGAAAGATTGATTCGCACTATGGCTATAGATATTAGTGGAAAATGGATTTTAATTCCAAGATATTTATGTCCACTCAAACCACCAGATCAGCTTATTGAGAACTGTCAGGATCAAGTGGAAATAATGGTAGAAAATTTTTTAAGTCTTTGGAATTTTGCTTATATTTTAAATAATAAAATTTATATAAATTATTCCAGGAAACTTTAGCAAGATTTGTTTCTCTTATTCCTACTCAATCAGACAGTGTTGTTTTTCCAGGTATTTGTGATATTTGGTCAACTTGTGATGTAAGTAAAACAACTTAATATAGGTTCATGAAATGCACAAAGTTTAAGAGTTTTCAGTTTTTTTATAAAATCTTTAAAATACTTTAACAACAAATTCATTTATTTTAATAATCTAAGTAGAAAATTTTAGTGCACTTGATCTGTTTTCTAAAAATCATATAGATGACTAGAATAATATGTACTATTTATTTATATAACAGAGTTTTAATAAGAATTAGAAGAATTCTATTTATATCAATTCAGTTCATCTCTCTTTTTAGTTCAATTTTTTATTAATGATGGACATTAATATTATAATTGTTTTTATTTTCAATAAGCTAAGTCAAATAATCATTATTGATTCTTATTTAACTAAAATTTTATAGAAGCATTTTATAATTTATTTTGGGAGAAGATATTACCAATGAATGAATGAGTGGATTTTTGTTAAAGCATTTTTATAATAAAATATTTGATTATAACAGTTAAAATATATTCACATATTGTGTTCATTATCATCATCAATGTAATATAAATAATAAATGTAAAATTATAATAAAATTTGCGAGGTAGAGAGAAAGAAATATCATGACTATCATCATTTAATATACAGAAGTTTGTTTTTTAGACCTACAAAGCAATTTTATATCATGATTGTCAATAGATAATTGAGTAAAGTTTTAATTCCTATAGCCTTAGGATTATTTGCTATTAATTCAAATTTCATGAAAATACAAGAATAGTGATTCAGAATTTTCTTTTGCAAAAAATCTGATAACTGGAAAAAATTTGATGATGATGATAAATTTCCATAATTTGCATTTAATATGAAATAATGTTTAGAATTAGTTTTGAGAGACATTTTTTCATAATTAAAACTTATCTTGAATCTCTTTTCATAATTAAAACATATCAATGAATTTATATCAGAATTATAAATAGTAAGTCCTGACTTATGCAATTAATTCATAAAAAAATGTCTGCTTAAGTCAAAAACCACATAAGTCCAACAATGTTTAAATTTAATATACACAAATGGGCATGTCAGCAAATACAGAATGGCCAAATGAAATTTATCAGCATGCTTTAAGCATAGATAAGAAAATGTAAGGCTAAAAGTGATATTTTTGCAAAAAAGTAATTGTTTAGTGAATTTTTTTGTGCACAATTTATGGAAATTCTACAAAAATAGAGACTTATATGGTTTCAGAAATATGTGAATGCATAAATCAAAACTGTGTGTGTTGAGGATCTATTGTATCTGTGAATTTATATATCTTAAACATAATTATTTAGTGTATTTTTAAAATAAAGTATATTAAAAGTGTACTGTAGTAATCTTAAAATATTTATTTTGAGATTACTACAAGCATTCTAAAGGATAATAATTGTATTGTTTTCTATATCAATACTTATATAATAATTTTGATATGTTGTACAGAGTGACTTAGAATTCCCTTCATAAAATCTGTAAATTACATAGGGGAACATAATTTCCAATTCTATATTTGCTTTTTTCTTGTTTTATTACTTGTTTTTTATATATTGCTACAAAACAAAAATGAGCATAAATTGAAAACACAGTTTATTGCCACATATTTATATGATGGTTTTACAAAGATATTCAAAGATCAAATGATATATTTTCATAGAAATTGATAATATAATCATGTCATATTCAAACAAACACATCAGAAATTATTGTTTAAACCAGCATTTCCCAACTGGAGTCCAAAGAAGCTTTGAGGGGATCCACAAGAAAAAATTGTATTTCGGGGGGTTCATAAGATGAGCTAAGGGGTTCATGATAAAATATTATAAATAAAATAATTTATTAAATAAAAATAATAAGAACAAAATAAATTAATGTCATAGAAAAGTCCAGAAATTTGCAGTATCAACTATTTTTTTAATTTTTTTTCTTAATTCTGTCATTACAAGTAAAAATATGTTTCA
>WUQG02012090.1:0-11822 GCA_011317285.2 Androctonus mauritanicus
TATTTAATTCTTCTAATTTTATAAAATTTAATAATTTATTCTATTAAAATATACATAGTATAGTGAACAAGAAGTTTATTGGATGAATAAAGAGTACATTTTTGCTATTTATTAAAATGAATCATCAAAAGCGCAGTGGCATCTAACCCCGAATATTCGGATTAAGATGACTAATTGTAACTTTTTTAAAAAATTATAAATAATGACCCGATTGTTATTTCAAAGTTTTTGATTGCGTCATATACGCAAAACACTTGTAAGTTTAAATACAAAAAATATTAAATGAAAATATTCAAATTTAATACGAATTTTAAGGTCAAAAAGAAAAAGTTGGTCAACTTCCCCTGATTCACTCTACATATTACGTTACATACCATTATTGTATTTCTTTACAAGATAAGACAAACGGATAGAACATCATTTCTGATGTCATAAATACTGAAAATTAAAAATGTTCATTGTTAATTATAAGGTTATGCTCATTTCCTTCATATCAGATGAACGTCGTTACGATCGTTTCTTTTCTATCCAGTAGGCTATATCTTCTCTTCGTTTTTCACTTATAAGTTAAAACTGAGTAAAAACTAGTTTATCCCCAGATGTTCAAACAAAGTTTGGATATATGAATAGGAATAAAAAGCAGAAAAAGTCCTAACCAAGAAGAATTGAGTAATAACAAACAGTCCCCTTTACTATATTTGATCCTGTGACTTCACTGTGGCCGAGTGATTATTTCATCCATAATCCTTTACATGGTAAATAAAATTGGAAAAGTACAGATAAAAAACAGCAAACATACTGATTTAAAAAACTATTTTTAACTGTGCCAGGATCCCTCAGCGGATGGCCGAAATCAAATATAGTTCGAAATAATACCGTCTTTTCGAATAAGATCGTGAGAAGTGACGCAGAGATCCAGGATAGGAGAATTGATTCGTAGACTAAAATTAGGATATTTATCCAAATAGCAAGAAAATAAAAATACGATGCAACAAAAGGATATATATATACACAATTAACATTATTAGCTCTAGAAGTAAATGTGCTATATATTATACAAAATAAAATAAGAGTTATAATTTTAACCAACTCTTCAACAGGAGAGAGAGATATTCTATCTTGGGTTGTATGAGCATATATACCTGAGAGAGAAAAGTGTTCAGTACACTATCTTCTTTCTTTCATCCATTTTTCTTTTTAAACTTTATTAATATTTTTCCTCTTAAATATAGTATGGTAAGACGAATGTCATCTTGGTTCTTTCGTCTTCGTCGGATGTCGCAGACAGAAAGGCGCATAGTTTTCTCTTTTTTCATATATCTTTGAAGGTCGAACTACCACTTGTCGAACACTTGTTCGCTCGATGCCAACAAGTGGAGTTTATTCTCTCTCTCTATACATCACAATTCTCTCATTACATCGTTTCCTATATACCAGTCTAATCTCATTATTGTCGAAAAACGATCTCTCGCTTTTTTTGTTCTCTCTGTCTTACGTTTATTTAACTAGAAAACAAAAGTCTCCATGCGGCCAGTTTCAGACAGGTTCTCACAACTGATATAGACTTTTTATATTGGAAAATTAAATTTTCCTTTTCTCAGAGCTGTCTCTTAACACAAAAGTATATGCATGAAGTAACGATTCCAAATAAATAAGCCATCAGCATAAACAACAATTGTTCTATACTCGATATTAGGTTATATCCAATATCGATTATGAATTGTTGTATTGTATATTATAGGGATAGGATTGGTCAAACGACATGGGAACGTTTCATTCAGATCATTTTGCACCTCTCTAAAGATTTTCACGTTAGCGCGTAATTTTTCAGGTTCTCGAATCTCGAGTTGCATTCAGATGTTTTCTTACTAGTTCAAAATAGTCATTTAGAATATCTGTTTCCCTTTGAATTGATTCTTTCCTGCCTTCAGAGATTTCTGCAAGATGACTCATTATAATATATACATGTTACAGTAAAAGTGATTAATTGGTGATTATGTATAATAACCGATTATTATGCGTAATCAGCAATCATCTTGGTAAGTTTGATAAATTTCACTGAATTTCTCACTTTTACGGGCAATTTTACATAATTCCCAAATGAAGTTGGTAAATTTGATAAATATGAAATTTCCCACCTTTCTGTTGTTTTAATTAATAATTTAATTATAGGGTTACTTTATTTCACTTTTATAACAGCCTCTTAGCATTCATTCACTCTTAACTTCGATTATCTCTAATCGTTTCAGTATGTTTTCAACGTCGTTTTCCACACCTTCCTAGTTAAATCGGCCATTCAAAGAAGATGCGTTTCAGAGTTTTCTTGTAGTCTGGATGTACAGTACGTTTCTACGTTTAAAGGCAAATCCATAGGCTAATATGATTTTTATGATAAGTTGTTTCGGTACTATCCCAACTCATCACATCTTATCTTTACTTGGCACTTGTACATCACGCTCAGTTCATATGCCATTAATTCATATTTTCTCAATTTTTCATTTTCAAGTGATTTGTGATTTTGATCTCAATCAGATGTATAATCTTTCTTTTTCTTTGTCATATACAAAATATCGGGTCTATCGTGTTCGAGTTTTATAGACGCCTTTATTCGGGTGTCAACTCTAATTTCCTCATCTCCATTTGCAATTATTTCTTGAATCGAGTGAAATCTTATTTTCTTTGACCGCTTAAGTCCGAACTTATTACATAAATGAAGATGAAGGCAGCCAAGAACATCATTAATCGACAAGAACGCATTATTAATCAAATTTACCATCCTAGACTGGCCATTATGCGTAATGTCAGGTAAATTTAATTGATTAAGTACGATTTATCATATTTACCACTATCAACACGCCAGTATGCATGCATACTCATCGGTAAATGTGGTAAATTCCCAATGTATGAAAAAAATTTCTCACTTTTACCGAAATCTTTGGAGATTATACATAATCACCGGATTAATCACTTTTGCCGTAGCATATATTTTTCGTTCAGAAAGAACTTTCCATATATCAGAAAGGATTTTGCAGTAAGTTCTCCTTTTATGTAATACCATCTCAGATATGCAAATACTAAAAATTTATTCGCTTTTTCTGACATTTTTTACTTTATGGTCCTTTGGCGGAAGAGAATTTCTTATCTACTGTTTAATTCCCTCGAATGAATCAAAACAATTATCAATTAATAATGGAAAAACATAGTTACAGATTTTTTTTTGTTGACTAAACAGTGGTAGTAACCATAACGACAAAACATAGGCTACGGCCTAAGCAAAAAATGTCATCGATTGTTCATCATGGAGAAAATAAGCCAGACAAAGCCCTAAAAAAGCAGAAAAAAGGTAGACTTTGATTCACGTTTGAGTAAATCAAATTTTAATGAATTAAAATCACAAGTTCGACTGCATATTTACTTTGGATGTTTTGGATCAGATAAAAACTGATTTCAAAATTAGATGGAATGGCGATAAGAAGTAAAATTATTTAACGTGTGGCATAATTCTAATTTAATCATTTAAATAGGTTTTTTTTTTTAATATTAGTTTATCTCTTCTCTCTCTTCATGTTTATATACATACTAACAAATGCTGAAGATAAATCATAATAGTACTGTTTTGTTATTAGATACTGAAGAATTGCATTCAATTAACTAAAACTATTAATTAATCACAATAAATTCTTATTCATTCACTTTTTTATTCGATTAATTTTCCACGTTTCAAAAATATCTCCGGATATTCAACTATTACCAGGGACCAGACGGTTCGAATAGAATTAAGTCAAAGTTTGTGAAGGATCAAACTCAAATCTTTTCTTTATATCCGCTTATTTCCTGTTATATTTATTTACTGTATGTGGTTTTTTTTTAGTTTAGGGTAAAGACGGTCCCGATTCACTTTTCAAAATTGGTGTTAAGCAATGCGATGGATTCATCTTCGACCATGCGAGTCATGACGTCATGCCATCTCGATAAATCGTCATAGACAATATTAAACTACCGGAAGCAATACCATGTCGAGTAACGTAATATATAGAGTCCTGTGTAGTTCTAAATTTTCAAAATATATGTAATTTGCATATTGTTAATTTATATGTATTGTTAATTTATAATTAAATAAGCACAATCTAGGCTATATATATATAAAGCAATTTATGCCTGTTCCGCATAGGATCACACCGTTTGACTTATTGGTACCAAACTTTGTAGGGTGATTTTCCCCCGAGTAGCATAGGATATGGATAACATAGTGCATAAACTCTGGGTCAAAATCGCTCCAGGGAAGGGGCATTTTGGGATCATAATTTAAACGTGTTTCAATCCTTCAGTCTGCTATTCTATTGTTGACACTGCAAAGTATGAAGTAGTGTATGAAGTATGTCGTGGTCTTTCCAGCATGATGTTACCACGATGTAGCAATGACGTCGCGAAGTTGTCAGTGTGGTATCATTATGACATAACAATTATGGACATTGAAAAAGTTCGTCCGTACGACGTAACAATGGATGACATTCTACAATATTATCGGAGTGTGGCATCATTATGCTGTGGTAATGACGTGACAACATTTCTGACGTATGAAATAGTACTGTCGACGTCAAAGTCGACAGCAACGTGCGTCATGTCATTGTGACGTAACAATGGGTGCCATCATAAATGTTCCGAGTAATGTAACCGGTAATGTGAAATGTTCCGGCATAATGTAACAATGGATGATGTCCCAGAACATCACCAGTGCTTGACGTCATTATGATGCACAATGGATGATATCACGAAACGTCAGTATGTAAAGTCACAAAAATTCCGATGTATGACATCACTATGACATCATCACGCTCAAAGGATTTGATTTTTTCCCAGCTTTGCTTACAAGTAGAATATCATTTGTAACTATCAGAAAATTTCGCAAATCAGAAACTAATCTTCCTACAAATGATGTGCCAGAAATTTTCGGCATATATTATTATTATTATTATTATTATTAACACTACACCTCCAATTTTGTTCGGTGATTATCATGAAAAAGGTGGAAACATTACCATACATAATAATTAAGTTAGTTGATTGGGAAGCTAACTTTCCAGGCTGAAGAATTTGACAGCGTTATCTATCGCTTTAGTTATTAAATTTTGTCTTTCTGGTTATATTCTAACAATTACCGAATACCGGTTATTTGAATCGGACGATCGGAAAGCAACTATGCCTATTACGACAATTATAATTTTTATTGTTTAGTTAAATACGACACAAATAAATAAACAAATCGAAAATATATAAGACATCTTTCCCATGAAACATCGCGTGATTAATCAGTCAGATATTCGTGTATAATACGAACTTTTCCGGAATTTTAAGACGCTAGTCACCGTATTGTTTGATTGGTCGAATTACCAGAATATTACATAAATTGTTATGAGTTGTATTTTTAATTTAATTTTTAGTCTCGAAATGAACGCGTTATTACTTTTAATATAAAATTGAATATATTTAAAAAGTAAATCACATGACTCGATTATTTATTATAGTTTGATTTGTTTCTTACCGTTTGCCATCTGGTGAGTAATATTTTCTAATGGCTGATCTGGATAATGATTTATTTTATTACCAAATATTTTGCCTTTGTCCGCTTTATCAGCGTTATTCAGTTACTTACTAAAATATTCCTAAATAGTACAAGTTGATATTGGTATTAAATAAACGTAAAAAAGAAAAAATATCGATATATAAGAAGAAATGACGCAACGTTGTACGTCATGTGACGTCATGCTTTTTAACTATGGTGATGCCGGAATACTGTTTCGAATTTTCCAAGTTGGTTGGTTATCCTTCGATCGTATATTTTTGATTACAGTAAGTTTTTTACTTTGTTATCGTAAACATCGTATAATTGTTTGTCGATACCATAGATTTAAATTAATTATTATCTAACTTTTAGGTTCAAAACTATCTTGTGTACTCTACCTTGTTTACTAATAAACAAATCGTTTAATTAAATTTAAAAAGATATTTTGTAGGTAATTTAAATCCCATGATTCTATATTGAAGCTTTTCTATACTTGCAGTTACTATCCTTTCTACTGATCTGAATTTTTCATTTAAATAAATTAACTGGAACCACATTACAATTAAAGAAGGTACTGTTTTAAAAAGTATCATAGCCCCTATCATAAATTTAAGATTGTGTACAAACGTGATCGTACACATCAATTCCGTGGTACACATAATCGTACAGTTTGCCATTCTCAATATATCTGTTTAGTCCTTATATACATAATAAAAAAAAGAGCCTTTTTAAAGTGATAGCTCCAAAATAATCCTACACTATAGGTTTTTAAATTAAAATAATATTAATGTACTATAGTTTTCTATGTAATTCTCAGATGTGATTGCTGAAATTTTAAGACAGTAGTTATTATAAAGTGATATGACAAATTTGACATTAAAAATTATCATTATTTAAAATTACAATTATTCTTTAATCATATACCATTTTAAGCTTAGTTATTATATTAAGAATGTTTTCAGATTTGTAAAAATGTTTTTACAAAAAAATTATATTCAAAATATGGAATTTTAAAAGTGTAGTTCAGAATGCCTAGATTGTGAGTCTGAAAACAAATTTTAGTAATTTATTCAACATTTAAAACAAGAAGAATATTGTCTGCCTTCAAATTGTTTAACTAGTAAATTTCGAAAACTATTTCTGAATTTCGTGTGGAAATAAGTTTTAAAAATGAAAAAAACTAATTGACATATTTTTTAAAGTAACTTTTTGGTTTATTTGAAAAAAATTACTTTATTTATTTCTGATCACTTACTGCATGATATCTTTGTTTAGAATTATTGGCTGGAGTCAATTCAATCCAAAAAGTTCAAGTGGTAAACATATTGCTTACTTGTGAGAGACTATGCAAAGCATGTTGCATGCCTCGGTGGTTTTGAAAAATTTGTCTTGAAAGCCAAGAGATTTTTGGAATGAATCTTTAACACGATAGAATTGTCAATTCAGATTTTAATCATCAGACAGTAGGGGCCAAATCTTTAATTCACTGATGCATAGTTTTTTACAAAAGATAAAAATTAGTTATCATTTTGTATATGAATATAATAGAGAACCATATTGACAGGGAATCTCAAAATTTTCCCACTCGAAATTGAAGATTTGCTTTCCCACTGACTGACGATTAAATACAAAACCACAAGTAGAAAGTAATCCAATTTTGAGACTAACTTTTCAAAATCACTGTGACATGCACCGTGCTTTGTATAATCTCTCACAGGTAGGTTACATGTTTATCGCTCAGGTTTTCTTGCAGATAGACAGAATTAAGACACACTTTTTCTTAAATAAGCTTTGAATTTTGGCATTTTAAAAATATTTTTAAATTTGTCCTTTAAGAGACTTTTAAACTGATAAATATTATTAAGCAACAGAAAATTATTCCATGAAAGCAACCATTGAAATAAGAGATTACAAAATTTTTATTCTTTATTGTTATTAAATTAAATATTGTGGTTGTTATAATTTTAACAATAGACATGGGATAACCAGATCAGTAGCAAACTCCACAAATTCATGATATCAAATTTTTCAATATTTTCAGTTAAGCTACTGTAAAAACAGGATAAAGAAAATAATCCTAGAATGACCTATTTTACTGCCGAATGTGATAGCTTTTTAATCATTGTGTTTTTATCATTTTTCAAAATTTTATTTGCAAAGAATTTTAATAATTATTGCCTTTCTTATCAGGTAATTCATTTTATATGTAATTTTTCTTTTACTTGTATTACAGGCTTCTTTGCTATTTTTACAAATGAATTTTTTGCATTTATATTTTAATTGCTATTACTTGTTATTTTGTTCAGTTTTATCAATTATCCTTTTAAAATTTTTGAATATTATTGGGTAAAACTTTTCACAAAATTTCTTAATCTGCAAGATCAGTTATATAATATAATCAGCAGTTTTACTGCTATAATAGTTCTGATTACATTTTTTAACTGATGATATTGGATATTATATGCTAGACTTTTTTGCTTTCTACAAGTTTCTATTAACCTTTTGCAAACTGGCAATTAATAAAATTAAGCCCAATTAATATACAAAAATTAAAATTATCATCTTGTTTAATTGATATTTCTACAGTTTATTACATTTTTTTAAGGAAAAACATATGAACAATTTATATTTATTTATATGTTTTTCCTTAATTTCAATAATTTTTAATTTAATACCTTATTTTCAAAACTACTTGAATTTCACGTAGAAATTTATTTTTTTCATAAAAAAGTGTTTTCTGTGATCTCTTATATGGAACATAAAGTTGTGAAAAGAATAAAACTCCAAAAAAATGTTTACATAGAAAAAAGATGAAATATTCTATAAAATTTGAAAATATTTCTTTAAAAATTAAGCAAGATATCACGTATTTTAATTAAGCTAAAATTTAATTACTGAGTGGCAACATTTACAGGCAGATATTGACATGTACAGCACTCAAGGAGCTAATGCTATTTGATTTGACGATTATTGAAAGAAACTGATTATTTTAATGTATCAATAAAAGTTCTGTTAGTTCTTCAAGTTGTTACTTTATTCATTTTATTTGTCATTTTGTTTGTATAAAAGTTGAATTACACTTTGGTGTTTAATTTTGAAATTGAATAAGTTTTTCATAGAGTGTAGATCAGTTGAATATTACCAATCCAAAATTTCAAAATCCATAATTTTGTTTTCATAGCAGGGAGCCCTTTGACATAGGTAGGACATTGTAAAAGATAACACAGTAATGTGTGGCCAGCTATGTTGCACTATTATAATTCAGTAAACAACAAAAAATTGTCAGTGCAAAGTGTCTCTGTGACTTAATTTTCTGTTCTATTGTTTTTATATTTTTTAACAATATATAAAAAGATTTGATAGTGATAACTGTATGGATAAGCAGAGCTTGAGGAAGGGTTATCAGCACCCTTATGCAAACATTAATTAGTGCCCCTTCCTCAAAATAAAGAAAATAAATTCTGCATGATTTTATATACATTATAATGTTTTAATGTAGTGCATTGATATATATATAAATGGGGCAATAATTTAAATTTCTTAATTTATTTTCAAACTATTACTTAACACAAACTTTAACTGGGCATGTAATTTTTTAACTTATATTAAAAGATTTAAAATAATATTTGCAACTGTAACAATGTTAGCATTCAAAATGTTATTATTTTTTTCATATTCAACTGCAGCTTCTTTAATACACGATATATTGATTTGGAAAAAAAAGCAATCAGTTTAGGTTACAATTGGCCATGTGATCTTTACATTTTACATACCAATAAAGAATTATTTTTGATTTTTAAGAAATATATCAAAGAGACTAGGGATCCTAAATATTTCTTTTTGACTAAATAATTTGTTCTTATATTTTAATTCTCTCTTTACTACTAATTTGTTTTCTTCATTTGATTATGTGACTATACCGACTCCTATGTATTCAATGTCTATTTTCAATACTCCTACAGTATTGTTATTTTTAGTCAACAAGAAATATATTGGAATTAATATAGACAAAAATACTCAGGATTTACAATGTGATTATCTGCAAATTGGAACTTGACTTAGTATGAAATGTATTATCATCAATTATTCTCTAATTATAGCCTACAAAAGAACTATACAAGAATATTTTAGAATTTATATTCTTCCTCTACCACATCACTTGTTAAACTTTTATGTTGATGAAATATATATTTATGTGTTCATTTCACCATTATTTACCAGATTAGACAGAAGAATTGGGCAGAATCTATACTAGCACTTCACACTTGTTAATTTTTCAATAATATATGAACTTCATGTCATATTATATTATTTTTCACCATTACTAACTTGTACCAAAGAAATGTGAATTCTGTATGTATTTGTAGTATTTCAGTTTATCAGCCATGCATTGGAAAAGATGTTTTTCGTATCATCAGTTATGTTGTTTTCCTTCTGTGCATTTGCCAGGTTGCATAGAACAATTGTGCAGGCTTTATAATTTTTAATGCTAACCCTTTGCTTTGGAGTTGTATGTGTAAATATTATTTATCACATTAATCCTTTCCCACTGTACTTGACAGATTGTACAGAAGAACTGTGCAGGCTTAATAACTTCCAACATTTGCTAACTTTTGCTTTGAAGAAATATGTGTAATGTGTATATGTATCTCTTATTTTCTCCCATTCTTGTTGCCAGATTATACAGCTGGACTGTGCAGGCAAAAAAAAAATTCTGCAAATATTCATCATTCCAAAATATATACTTATATATATATATATATATAAAGTATATATTTTGAAATGATGAGTATTTGCAGAATTTTATATATATGTATATATATTATCTTTTATTTTTTTAATAAAACTACTGGTTGCTTTTTTTCTGACTTTTCACATTATCTTTTGACAGGAATCTTTAAATTATTCCTTTACTTTCCTATCATCTGCTATTTTTGTTCTTCATTCTTCCCAGGCCAAACCAGTGAGTAGTGTCTTTTCTCTCTATTTCGAACAATATATAAATGGGCATGAGTAATAATAGTAAAGTGGACTGTTCTGTTTTCACATCATGCAGCAACTTGATGTGAAATATGGATTGTATAAACCCTGTGTAAAAAGACATAACTGAGAATATCATAAGAGAAAAACAAACTAGGAAATTATAATTGACAAATTGCATTTCAAGAAGTGATTGTTTATTTTAATATGTTTGTTATTTCTACAAAATAAAGAAATATAAATTAATTAATATTTGAAACATAACAAAAATATATTCTTAATTTTGCACCATTGCACCTCTTGTATCGGTGCTCTTATGCCTTGCTTAATTTGTTTATCACCTTAATATGCCTTGCTTAATTTGTTTATCACCTTCCACCAGCTTTGTGGATAAGTAATATGATTCTTCCAAAGATAGTAAATACATTTGCATTGATGCATTTTGTATTGTTGTTTTCTGTCAAATAATAATAAATTTAAACAGACAAAAATAAAATAGCCTTTTAGACAGGAATAAGAAAATTATAAACTTTAATGAAAAGCACTTTCAGTATATACCTTCGTCAGTTCAAATTCTATAATTCATTTAATATTAGTTTGAACTGATGAGAATAATAGAATTTGAACTGACAAAATGTATATTGAAAATGTTTTTCATTAAAAATTGATTCATTTAAGTTTATAATTTTCTTATTCCTGTATAAAAGGCTATTATTTTTGTTTATTAATTAGAAGCTATTGGTACTTCAAATAATTTAAAAAAAAATTTTTAGGAAGCTTGAATTTTTTCACTTTTCTTCAACTCTACCATATCATGTATTGCAAAATCTGTAAAGCTAGCCTAGTGTAACATATGTCATCAAAAATAATGAAGTTGGCCTAGATCTGCAGAGTAAATTAGTTGCTTGCCATCTTGGAGGACTTGTATCCCACATCTCTAGTTTTTCAGAATAATCTGAATCCATGCCTCTATTTTTTTTAGGTTGGTCCAAGTTCAGTCTGTTGAACCCCATCCTTCAGTCTTTTGGTTGACCCCATCACAAGTGATGCCCAGCCTGTGCTAATAGTATCCCATAAAAATCAGAAGTGGAAGCATTCTATGCATATGCAATTCAATTGAGCATATACAGGAATACCTCACTTAGTACTGTTAATTGGTTACACTAAAGTACTGCATTAAATGAATCTGCATTGAGTGAAATATTATTTCTATAGGAAAATAAGTAATTCGTTCCTATCAAATTTTGTTAAAACAAAAATATTTGTATATTTACCTAAA
>WUQG02012100.1:0-11821 GCA_011317285.2 Androctonus mauritanicus
TTTGTTAGTCACGTGATAACATACTGCTCAGAAATTTGTATATAGTGCGCCTACAATTACTTGTAGGATTTTAAATGTGCCCCAACTTCAAAAAGTTTGAGAAACACTGCTCTAGACCATCCTGAAAAACTGAAGGCATGAGCCAATATGTATTAATTTATATTTTATATATCTATTCTAAGTATTATTTTGCAGATAATTTTCATTTTGAGATATAAAATAAAAACATGAAATATAATTGAGAAGTGTTGTATTAATGAAGTACCATGGTATCTAAGGTATATGTAAATGTTTTAAAATATGGCCATCTAGCTGAGTGTTTTAGGTCTAGCACTATGGAGTACTTAATGAATAATAGTATAAACATGTTTTTAAGTTTTTATATGCATTAGTAAATGAAAAATGGTTGTGATTTGTTATGCAGTGGTGGTTTGGAATGTAAATGCAGCAGCAATAATGTATGCTGGTATAGAATATATTTTCCTTATTTTTCTTTCCCTTCACTGTAAAAAATATTAATTTTAAGAAGTTTAAATAAAAGTGGACTGTAAAAAAAATTAAGCATATTTATTAGGATTGTTATAAAATGTTTAAAACATAATATTTTGTTTTTTTTTTATTTATTTTTATTTTCTTTATATATAATTTCAATTTTTATAACCAAGAATTTTCTAAATAATTATTGAATACTTAAATTTTCTATTTTATAACTACTATCAAATTTTTAAATTTCAGAATTAAAATATTTTTAATGTTATCAGTTTTGAATATTCCCAAAACTATTTGTTGTGTATTTGTGTGTTGAATTTTTTATATTAAATATTTTGCAATAAGAGATTGTTAGAATGTTAATTTTTTTATACTATTGCAAAATATAAGACACCAAAAATGCATATATGTAGAGAACTTAGCCTTAATATGACACAGTTATTAAATAATGACAATATTTAGGAGATTATTTGACAGTCGTTATTAAATAATAATTTTCCAATATATAATTTAGGAAACAGTAGATAAAGGTATTGAAACAGAAGGATCCAATTTAAGTGGAGTAAGTGCCCGATGTTTATGGTCAGAAAAAAGATCTTTAGTTAAAGATTCTAATCGACAAGGAAACATTGAAAATGAAGTAGAACCATCCATTCCACAAATTTCTGAATTAGGTAAAGTATATTTTAATAAAGTTGTTATTATTTATTTTCTATTCATAAAACTTCCTATAAGAATATGGAAAAAGTTAATTAACATAAAAAAAGTCATGAAAGCATTTTAAACAGAAAAAAATTTAGTCATTCTCATAGAAATGTTATTGACCAATTTGGTACTATTTAGTGTTTCTTTATATTATATAATTAATTAATTAAGTTACTGTTAATAGTATATGTTTAATTATGAAATGTTGATTAGTTTAAATATTTAATATCTTGGATAATTAATCAATATAAATTGTAAAATTTGCAATATAATTCAGTACCAAAATACATTTTATTATGAACAGAATTGCATTATAGTAAATAGTGTTTTAATGTCAAACATTATCTGCTATAATGCAATTAAATTTAATACAAATGTCTATAGTAAAAGAACTTTCAGTCATAGTTATTTTCATTTACTTAAATTAATTACAGGATATCATACATAATATAGTTAAAATACAAAATTACATTTAATATTAAATAAAAAATAATAAATAAGAAAAATATATTTTAAAAAACAAAGAATCATTAAAATATTTAATAATATACAGGAAATCCTCATGTAACATGGTAGTTAAGTTCCTATAAAATTTCATTTAGTGCAAAATCATGTTAAG
Organism: Androctonus mauritanicus; assembly: GCA_011317285.2. Classification (NCBI taxonomy): domain Eukaryota; kingdom Metazoa; phylum Arthropoda; class Arachnida; order Scorpiones; family Buthidae; genus Androctonus; species Androctonus mauritanicus. The sequence goes on from WUQG02012100.1 coordinate 1,814, forward strand.
AGATTAAGGTTTATTGCAAATCTAAATCATGTTAGAATGAAACCACATTTTATAAATACTATGATATATGAAAACTGCCACAATTTTTTAATCGTATTAGAGTAAAACTGTGTTTTAGAAGTGATATGTTATATAGGGGTTGTCTATAAATAAATAAATTATAATTGTATTTTACAATTCTATTTCAAACTTTTCCAGGCAATTAATAATGGAATCTAAATCAATTTCATTTGTTTTTTGTAATTATAAAATTCTAAAATCTTCTATTTCATAAGTTTTATATTTTTTCAAATAGTAATTGTTATTTCTGTAAATTTTTTGCCAAAGATGATGCAATGGTTTATATATATACTATTTTTATATTGCTTAGCAGATTTAATCTTTCTTTATATAACACTGATACAAACAAATTTTTTTTTTTTTTTTTCAGTAAATTGATATAGAAAAAATTTCCTTTTCATCTTATTCATTATTTAAAAATTGATTTTTATTATAGAATTTGATATATTTTTTTAGAATCAGAACAAATTAAAGCAACGCTTAGAAAAGGATTATTAAACACAAAACGTGTCTTACCTCCAATCAAATCAACTAACAGGAACTCTGAAGTATCCTCAGTTATTGATCAGTAAGTCATTATTTTTTCTTCAAGAAGGTGTTTTCAAAAAATACTAAACTGTTAATTTTGAACAATGTAGAAATGAAAATAATTCAAGGAAAGAATCTTTTAGTAGTAATGCATGTAGTGAAATGGCTGCCCTGGAAAGTAATGAACTACTATCAACTAAGACATTGGAATCAGTACATTTACAATTTAATTTAGAAGCTGGAACATTATTGCCTTTAGCTTTAAGGTAAATATGAAATTAAATTAGTATGAATGAAAGTTTTTTGAATAAAGTAATTTATGGAAATTACACATAAAAAATCTTAAAATTGAGATTTTAAAACTTTCAGCCCCTAATAGCAATTAATTTATGAATATTTAAACAAAACTATATATAAAATTTATAAATAAATAAGTTGTTAAATATGTTGTTCAATCTGGGAAAAATTCAATAAAGGTTTGGAATACAGATTTTTCATGAATTTTCATTTAAAATTATTTCAAAATTGACTCAAATCACATACAAGTGCCTCAGCAGAAATTGCTGGGCACTTGTTTGTGATTTTTATTTTCTCATAAACAAATGAATATAGAAAAATATAATAAATCATATAAATTACATACAATTTCAAATAAATTTGGTGATTGTTTACATGATTTCTTGATAAAATCATCAGTTACGCTGAATAAATCTCATGTATTTATATACATTAATCTGTTTGATATAAGTGTTTCAATATACATTGAAACATTTTTTGCAAATGCATGTGTATTAATTTATGTGTTTATCACTCTATAATTCAAGAATCATTGGGTTGATTTTAATCAAATTTGATATAGTGATGATGATTTAGGCTGGTATTAGCAGATTTATTTTCAGCTGAAAGACAAATTGCAAGCAAAAGTTACATATATTAATGTAATACAAGTTGAATATCACTAATCCTAAATCCGCTATAGAATATTGCAGATTTTGGAATACATGATAAAGTTGAAGAGACCTGATTAAAAAAATTCATTATCAAATTGTTTTGATATTTTTGATGATACAAATTAATTCAAAAGATACATTAAAGCACTACTTTGCAGTGTTTGCATTGTCTTAATTAATATTTTTTTCTTTAATAGAGGACGACTCAAACATGGCCGTCATTTTACTTTTAAGAGTGTGGAGGGAGATGTTGCAATAACTCTTGTGGCTCCAAGTGTTGTTGGTGCTTTTGTTGATGCTGAACATCCATATGCTGCTCATGGACCATGGCTTCAAGTAAGAATTCAAGTTATATAATTATAATTTGTGATTATTATTAATTTATAATAATATGAAATTATAAAATATCTAGTTTATTTGAAAACTAATGTATAAAATAATATAGTGATATTTTTTCCAGTAGTTGATGATTAGCATCTAGCTTGAACTGTAGTGGAAATTTGAATACTGGCAGATATATCATATTAAATAAACTTTAATTTTCTATCATGCATCCTAGAAATTGATTTAGTTAGTTTCCTATTATATTCTGATATCAGTATATAAGATAAGAAGTAATAATATATTAGACTTAATTATTTAAATTATTAGTAAATAGTTAGCATATACAATAACATAATTTCATTCTTTTTAGATCCTATTGATGGAAGATACAATTGAACAAATACTTCAAGATTTAACTGAATTATCTCAACCAGATTCTGTAAGTAAAACTATTTTTGTTAAATTAATCAAGAGTTTCATATGAAAGTTCATCAATAAATAAAATTTATCCAAATTTATTTAAAAATTTCTAAATTAACTTAAATTGGCTATTTAAATTTCATGATGATAGACTAAATTATAAAAATTAAGTTAATTTATTAATTCATTCATTGGTATTTTTCAAGATTGATTTTTTAAAGAAATTTTTAATTATATAAGATTGAAGACAAAATGATTACAATACAGTAAGACTCCACTTAATGCTGCTCTGTTTAATGCTATTTCAATATAAATGCAGTTTTTTCAAATTCTTTGTTTTTTATTGATTCATTTTGGTGCAATTTTTCAAACCCTTATACTCACATAAATCAGAAATTGCAAGAAGATGAAGAAGTTAACATTTCTGAAGATGAGGAGCAAAAGGAACTTGCAACAGATTTTTCAAAACAAGTTTAACCACTGTTATGGAAATTATGGATCAGTTTATACAAAATGATTCAAATTTTGTTAGAAGTTTAAAGACAAAATGAAGTATCATGGATACGATGTCTTGCTATTGATAATTGCTTGTTGAACAAAACAGAAAAAGGCAAACAACATTAAATGACTTCTTAATGGAAAAAACAAAAAGTGTCAAATAAGAACTTCCTTCCTCATTACAAACATAAATTATTTATTCAAATATTTTTTGATTTTCATGAATGATTTACGAATACAAATCGATATTAGCGATAAAAATGTTTATAATTAATATAATACAATAGTAATAATACATGATACAAAATAAAATAAAAAGATGGCTGAGTGGTAATGCTGTTGGTGTGCCATGCAGGAGGACCTAGGTTTGTGTCCCAAGTCTGGTATTTCCTGAAAACTTCAGGGTGCTGGGCCCAGCTCAGTGATCCATCCTTTACCATTCAGTCCCCCCATGGGTATGGGTGCAGCCTGTGGTTGGAACTGGGCCTGTCCCTTAGTAACCTCACTGATGGGAAAGGGGAAAAAAATATGAAAAAAAAAAAAAAAAAAATGTAATACAATAAGATACAAAGTAAAATAAATAAAAAAGATATGTATATTTTTTTATTCACTGTCCTGTTTCACCTATTCCCATTATTTACATGTTAAGATGATCTCACTTAATACTATTTCATTTAGCACTTGTGTTTTTGGAATATATCTCCTGTGTTACATGGGGTCTTACTGTATTTATTAAATTATATTTTTTTAAAAATTAAGAGTTAAGGATAAAAGTAAAAGAATCACTATCCTGAAAATTTGCTCTATCTTTCAAATTCTGATTTATACAATATTTTGACATTTTAAGTAGAATATTCAAAATAATTTCTAATTTTGTTCATGAAATTATGTAATTTTTTGTGTATGCTATTCTCTGAATTCATTCAAACTTTGCAAATATCTCCTCCTCAGTTTATTAATAGATGTACATTTAAGATTATCATGATATCCTTAATACTTGATTTTGGTTCCTAAATACATTATTTCTAAAAAAATGCCCTATGACCAATATGAGAGTCTCTCTTTGGAAGAGAATTTATCTTTAAAAGAGAATCTAAAGATTTCTTTGACAGATTGTTCATAGAATTGTATCTCTTAGAATTAATGTATAAAAGAAAACAAAGTTATATTAGGATAGTAATTATCAAAATTTTATGTATTTAAAAAAAAGAGAGAGAGAGAGAATTATGGGTAGTTCTTGCTTCATGAATTCTGCCAACTTAAAATACTGCCATAATATGTTAGCTAACTGTGTAATTTTACATAATATTGGTTGCTAGAGCATTCTGCTATCATATTATTAAAAATTATTAAAGAGTTTTTGAAATTGCTTGAAATTTACAAATGAAATCTCACATTTGTACAAATGCTTGTAATTCAAAGGGAAGGAGCACATTTATTCAATTTATGATAAATTTTAGTTTTGTTCTATTCATAGTTGTTCTGTTATTTTGAAATTTGTTGATTAAATGATGATATAATCAGTCTTTGTAATAATATAATATCTTTTTTAATTAAATAAAATCAATTTTTTTCCAGCTGGTTTTGCCAAAGACTTTTTTATGGCCAGACAAGAAGTTATCGATAACTTTACTTCAAGAAGGTTATTGATGGTTATCTTCTGTTTTATTAGTCTTTTTTAATTACATCTTAACATTTATGGTAATGTACAGAAGTATTTATCTTCATATTTTTACATATGAAAAAATTGTTACAAATCGTGAAGTTAAAAAACGGAATTTTTAATTGACCAGAAACAATTTATAAGAGTTTGTTATAAAGTATGTGTGCTTGGTTTAAGTTATTGTGCTTGACTTAAATCTCTAAAACATTTAATTGGATTTTTAAACAAATAATCATATTTTTATTCAGTTATTTCCACAGCTTCCAATATTTATCTGCTAAAAGATTAAAGTTGAAAATTTAGAATATAGCTATGTGCACCACTTAATGTCTGAGATATGTTCTGCTTATAGGATGGTATGCAAATTTCCTGCTCCAAGAACAACATAGATAAACAAATGCATATTGTATATTTGTAGTCATTTAATGTAACTGCATAATTATCAATGTGAATTACTATGTAAAAAGTTTAAATATAAAAATATGAACAATTGAAAAATAATACTGTTGTATTACGATACTCTATATTATATATAATAAAGTATTACTTTATCTTCATTCAAATTCAACATTAATTTGGATGAAGTTGTTTGCAATGAGCAGTAATTTGCCATTGATGTTTATAAACTACAGTTCTGTTCACACTACTGCTTAAATAGCAAAAATACAGTAGTACAGTACTGTATTACAACTAATTAATATAGTAATGTAATGTATTGCATTGTAATATACTAACAAAAAGTAAACAATAAAATAATACTATAGAGTAATGATTAGTCAAAAAATCTTGTATCTAAATTAAAAAATATGGTATAAAATCTATACATAACATGAATAAAGTTGTAAACTACTCATCCAAATTAAAGTTGAATTTGAATGAAGGTGAAGTAATATTTTACTGTATGTAATGAATAGTATTATAATACAATAGGTTTTATATTTCAAATTGTTCATATCTTTATATTTAAACTTTTGATATAATAATTCACACTAATAATTATGCAGTTACACTAAATGACTGCACAATACATGTACTGTACAGTAAACTGTTTTTATCTTATTTTATAATTAATTGTTTTTTTATTACTTTATAATAAGTGTATAACATTAATATGTACAATACCATTTTACAGATGACAATGCAATTTATATGTTTATATCAGCACATACCTGTAATTGAAGTTATTTTAAATTCGATGCAGAAATTTGAGTATTCTTTATTCACTTTAGCTTCTTTTACTTATATAAATATAATAATCAGTTTAAATTTCTAAAATTCGAGAAATTTTATAAATTTTTCAAATTTCAGAACTTAAATTGCATTGGAATTTTAAAGTGATAATTTAGAAAATATTTCAAATTCAATTATGAAGTTATTTTAAAATCAGTTTGTTATATAATAGAAATTAATTTTTTGAAATATTAAGCTTTTCTTTTTATATGAAAATAATTATATTAGCTATTACATATTGAAATGAGAGGGATTTCAAGTACAATAACTTTGCTTAAAGTATTTTATATTGACTTGAGTGTGATTTTGATATTTCAAAAAGAAATTCCAGTAACTGTACATAATGTAATTTTAGATTTAGTTCGTGCCATTAACTACAACTGCTTATTTTGTATGTACTCATGCAAAACAATATGTATACATATAAAAAAAAATTTTTTACTAATGGCATGTCTGAAATCTTAATATTTTAATGTGCCAAAGTTTTGTTGTACTAGATTTCAGTTTTATAAAAATAAAAGTTGTGTAGGAATATTTTATCAAAAAAAATTGTGCAAGTTTAATATAAGTACAATATATATCACAATATTAAAAATGATTGTTTATTTTAAAATGTGAATTATCTGTTTTCAGTTCAAAGGTCTAAATTAGGTAATTAAATTATGATGCTGATAATTTTCAATATATTCTATTTGTTACAAATAAATATAAGTACAAATAATATAAAACTTAAAACTCTTTTGAGTATCAAAAATGCCATTAATTATAAAACATTTATAATGAAAATAAATGTTAAATTGCAATAAGTAAGAATGCAACCAATACTTGAATATTTTTGAACTGTATATTTATTTCAATATTTAATGAATATTGATACTTTTTCTCTTACTGTCAAGTATCAACAAAATGAGACTAATTTAATTTTAATGTTTGTTGGGAATTTTTCCAATTACATACAAAAAAACGGATATCATTTTCCCTTCAATTTTGTAATGTAAATATTAGTAGTGGATGATAGTATCAAAAAATTTTGCTATTATATTTTAATTTATATTTTGTTTAATTTGGAAATCATTGTTGCAGGAACTTTCCAAAAATATATTGATTTTCATTACTTGGGAGGATTTTTTAAAGAATTGTAATTGCAAGTTTAAACTAGAATTTATCATTATAGTTATATTTTATTGTAATATTATATAGCAACAATGTCAATAGTAATTCTAAATATCCAATAATAATCCTGTTTTCAGTGAATTTTATAGAAATAATTTTTATTAATTTGGAAAAACTGACGTTTTTTTTTTTATCTTGAGTTTTTTAAAAAATTCCTTTTTTAATAAATTATAATGAAGTAAACTGCTTCATATAATAAAATATATTTTAATCACACAGCAATGTACGTAGAGTTTCAGACTCTCCATCTTCAATGAATAGAATAGAATACAGTATTAAATTGAAAAATTATAACATGTTTGTAAACAAAAACTAAATGTTTAAATACATAGTGACAAAATTTTATACAAACTGCATAAAATGATATTAAAAAAAAACAAGAAATGCATAGGGAAAGTAGGGAATAGCAGTAACCTACTTCTGAGTTTATTGAAAGAAATGAATAAAAATCCAAATAACTGTTAAGTGATGCCTTAATAGTTATTTGGATTGGATGAAATATATTTCCATTAGGAACTTAACAAATTGCTGTTGACTTTGTTTATTACAAGTTGTTTTCGGCTATTATTAAATACAGTGTTTTTCTTTAAAATTAATAGATATATTTTACAATAAGGGTCATTATCGATTATTTTAATATCTTCCCATAGGATAATTTCATCATGGGTAGCAGTAAAATCGCTAAGAACACTTTACATGTATAGTTAGCTATATTGGATTTATGCTCTTATAAACGCTTATGTAAGGGACGTTTTATTTGACGTGCGTAATGTGTGATATTAGAGCACATATTTTGTACATTCATTCCATCTCTGTTAATCTTTTCGGTTACTGGTATTCTGTTTCTGTTTGCCATTACATAACAAAGAGAATACATTACGATTCCTATGTAACGAAAGCTTTTTACTAATGTTTTTTCTATAAGTGGTATGTGTTTAGTGATGACACTATTACAGGTCATGTCACTTCCAGTTTACAACTGAAAAGATTGTTGATGCCTCGTTATCAAGTATATCGTAATATCTTTTCATGTCCCTTTAGAGAATTCTATTAAATTTATGATAGGGGAGGCCATGCCGTCTTGCGATATATTTATAATTAAATTCCTGGTAAGTGTACAAAAAATTAATGTAATGTAAATAGGCTCTTAACAAAATAATTAAAACTACTGCGTCTATTTATGGATCGTAGGAATTAGCTGAAATATACAGAGGATTAACTAGGTTTTCTAAAAACTTTACTGGTGTAATGAAGTGTTTCTTTAATAATAAAGATGTCAACGAAATCAATAAAATCTATATGTAATTTTTGTATTTCAATTGTTAATCCATCATGATTCTTATATTCTGTAAATAATTGATAGACTTCCCAAATATTTACAATTAAAAAGACGTGATCTACATACCGACAATAAAACCATACTTATTCTTCATATAAAACATCCTTGTTTATACTTTTGTGAAATTTCTTATACTTAGGTATGACAATCTCTGCTATTGGACCCGCAAGAGGAGAACCTATAGAAAAACCGCGTTGCTGAACATAAAAATGTCACTCGCTTGATAGTATAGATTTCTAGTAACTAAATTAACCAGTTCATTTAAGTTTCCCAAGCAATTGTTCAAATTATTCCTTAACATATTACGAAGAAAAATAGAAGCAGGTTTTAATCTAACACTCGGGTAAAGAACTTAAAATCCAAATGAACTAATATATACTCGTCGAGAGAAGGAATACTCAATTTTCTTGAGAAAGTCAATTGTATCATTAACTGAGTATTCATATCCTTTAAGATGTGCTTTGCATCCATTTAGAAAGGACTTTCACCCAGAAGAAAGGTAGGTGAAGAAAATTTTTCAACAGTAGGTTGGAATTCTAATTTACGTTTATGGATTTTGATAAATGCAAAACGATATGGAGGAGCATAATATGTAAGTACACATTTTTTAAGGATAACGGAATATTAACGTCTTTACAATATTTATAGACCTGTCGGTAAATTCTATCAGTAGGATCATACTCTTTGTTAGAATATATCGTCATATGTATGTATGACGATAAATATATAAATAACATGCTCTTTCATGGAAGAAAACTAGAGATTAAAGTATATATATATATAGCAAAAATTCAATATGTTTAGATAATAATTTTTACAGTTTCATAAACTCTATAACACAATTAAGATGGATAAAATTTCTCGGCGGCCCACCCCTGCGGAGGGGTCTATCGGATTGTGGAGGACGGATCGACGGGCCGGGCTCAGACTCCATGATAAACATTTTCAAAGAATGAGATCCGAAACTGGAACCAGGATCCTCCAGAGTGGAAAGCCGAAGCGTTTCCACGCAACCAATCCGGCAGAAAATAAGACTTTTTAAAACTTAGACTTGGAAATTTTTCCAACAGACGGCAATTAAAAGGATATATTGAGAATATATTTATTCCATAAAAATTGTATTTTATTTCATCCTTTTGAACAAGAATTGCTGATGAAAAATACTCGAATTTATATATCAAAAGATTTATTTTTGACGCCACTTTCCATTCTAGTAGAACACTAAGTGACGGGCGAAACAAGGTTTTCCATAGGCTGCCCACCCCTGCGGAGGAGTCAGCCGGATTGTGGAGGACGGTGATCGACGGCCGGGCTCGGACTTCACAATAAATATTTTCAAGGGGTGGGAAACGAGACTCGAACCCCGGTCCTCCAGAGTGGAAAACCAGAAAGATTTGATATTTTCATTGCATAACTAATATCTACATTTTCTGCTAACACACTGTTTCTGTAGCTAGTGCAGAACGAAAATTTTTCTAAATTAAAATTTTTGCAACTCGTTTAAGGACAACCATGACAGAAAAGATTGGACGGGTCATTAACATTATCAATTTAGTTCTTGCGATAAAGTTTGGTTAAGATAAATTTTAATAAAATTTAGTATAAGAATACTAAATTTTGAGATTAATAATTTTAAAGAATATTCGGTAAAGAATGGACCTACGATGGCATGTTTTATTTTTATAGCGGAAGTTTGTCGAGTTTTACGTTGCTTTTCATCTGTCAGATAGGCCCGGGCTCCACTACACCTGAAAACACGCCTGAAACGGAAAACTGAAACTGAAAGTGACGCAGCTTCCGGTTTGTACGCCGTATCTTCGCCA
>WUQG02012111.1:3569-32296 GCA_011317285.2 Androctonus mauritanicus
ATGTTGCAACATCCCTCAGTAGCACAGCTCACGTCGCTCTTCTGGAGTGTACCTCTTCCGAGTGTCGCTTAAATATTTCAGTAGATGTGCGTGTTCTCTCTTGCTCCACTCACAATAGTATTCGGCTTAGGACAGCTTCATCTCAACAAGAGGCCAGCTAGGTGCATAATTGATAACCACTGCAGGCAGACGGCCAGACGGTAGCCAGTAATAAATTGAGTTAGTCCTGCTGTAAAGTCTACGGATAGCAGCGTACGTGAGCCACTCTGTCGCCGGAGACGTATCCTTACAATCGATGATAGTGTGTTATTAGTCGGCCACTGTGCATGACCGACTACAATATGTTTCCGACAAATGCTACTTAAGTGACTGAACCTCCATTAAGTGTGCTGTAGCACTTTAGGGGTTGCTATAGCCGAGTGTCCGTAGCCGGCCGTTACAACACCGGTTCCTCTATCCACCTAACGCACATACAACAATCCTATACAAACTATTACCTGATTAAAACAGCTATCTAGTAAGAGAAGAGGGGAGTTTACGACCTGGCGTTGCTGCCCCCTGCAGCTACACTGGCTGTCAGACTGATTGACCAATCAAGCTGATGGTCCAAAAAGAACCTCTCGCAAGATGCTCGATGTTTGATGTGCACTTTGAATGATGGAAGACGTCATCTTAGAAGACGGTAGATGTTACATCTTCTATTTCCTTGTTACGGAGCGACGGTTTTTCGGTGGCGTTTTTCGTGAGTGCGTGATGCAAGAACCAAGAATTGAATCGAAGATAACTTTCCTCGATTGCCTAAAAGTCCGACATAGCCTAGTCTAGTTTTTCACTTAACCAATTTACTAGTAGAATTGCGCTGACTCGCTTCTTGCTCGCTACAAATGAAAAGAGCTTTGCCTCCGGTCCAGATTTGGCAACTTTGTCTTGATGCGATCACTTTTTCTTTACTTCTTTTGTTTTGTGGCGTAGATGAAGACTAACTGTGTGACTACAAGAGTCCTCACTTTAATTCTTTCCGATCTAACCGCGATAAAAAACTTTTTTATTGTATTTATGTTCCACATTTTTCTGCCGGAAATTTTTTCGGCTCTTTACACAAACAGATTTTATTAATAAAAATTTACTTAAATTGGAATAAATTCTAATTTCCATTTTATTGACGAAATAATGAATAAACTAATTTATTAATTTTTAATTTAATTTAAATTAATTAAGTTTTGCATTTTAATATCAAAGCCATATTTAATAAATTATCGATTAAAAATGGATTTGCTTTCTTTAATTTATAATTATTATGTTGCGGTTTCGGAGAAATATTAATATTCTACTTGAAATAGAAAAATTAGTTGAAAGTTTGATCAATCATCCATCATACAATGCATCGGGGGATTTGATGTCATTAATTTCTAATTTTACATTTTCTAATCCATGTTAATGCTAATATTAAGCAATTGACGAACTGCACGGACATGAAAATGTTTATGCATATTGCTAATTCAGAATACTGTAGCCTATTTTTAGGCTAATAGTTACTTCATTAACTTTTGTTTTCGCAAAACTTATTAAATTATGTTTTAATGAAAATTTTAAAACTTATTAATCAGCAAACATAATAGGATTAAATTCTTGCCGCAAAGTCAGTTAAACATGGCAACAAAGAATAAAAATTCTCTATTAAATACTTAAAACTAATATTTTTAAGAATTTTAAAATAGCTACCAGAAAGATCATATTTTCAGATTATTAATTAATTAAAAAAAATCTTAAAAAAATCTAAACCTTTAAAATTACGTGTAAATTTACTTGTGATATTTTTCAAGTAAATTCATATTATTTTAAGAATAACAAAACATTTTAAAATATAAAATTCTGATTAGAACGAAGTATATCAATTTTAAGTTTAGGTTTGCCAAGAAAATGATACAATGTAGAAATTTATATAGGATTAAAAGAATTTAAATATTCTAGGGATTTAATTTACATCTTATATCATCAAAATGCGAAAACAGTCTAACGAAGTTCATTACGCCTACGTTCCATCTAAGGATTAATAGAGTTACAATCGGTAAAACATGATCTCATTAAAACTAGTCTCTAAGCGTAAAATTCAGATTTTTATTTAAGCTCTGTAACTAAAAGAGCATGAAATGGGTTGTTTACTTAATTTCAATCACAATGACTTTCAATGACTAAGAAAAGAAACGGGAAAAGTTGACGTAAAAGGAAACGATGTATATAAAAGAGATTAATTGTTTCTGTGAAGCATTAAAAACAAGAATATCTTTATTACGCGTTATCCTTTACAGAATAGATTACGTGTACAAATCTTAAATTCCTCTAAATCTATTAACTTGTTTTTTTTCGGAAAAGATTATTAAACTATGCTCTACAGAAAGTCAGAAAGTGCTAAAAGTTATTAATAAATAGGTCTAACAGGGTTAAAAATCTCACAAAATCTAATATGCTGTAATATGGTTTACAACAACAGAAAACTTTAGATAAAAATAGTTTGATCTTGATAGTCGTAAAAAAATTTATTGCTTAAAACATATTCAACATTATTTAAATTTACTTTTCTAACATTTATATTTATTTATTTAAATTAATTTAATTCAGAATGATTATTTATTTTTATTCTGAGGTATTTTCAGCTGTATTTCTTGTTAATAATAAATTATACATTGTTTTGTTCATACTAATAAAAAATTATAGGTTTTACAATAACATACTAATAAAAACTATTCGTGCTAACACAGGCCTATTTAAAGAATTAGATGGGGTCATACAAGCAAAGAAAGTCATGCAAATATAAAGATTACTGAGCACGCAAAATATCCATTTATTTATAACTTACCAATGAAGGTCTAATACATTCTTCCGATGATACAAAATAATGTTAAAATCGAAAACAAAATATTTAATTAGTAGAATTTTTGATTATTCTTCGTGCGCTATAGTTTTTTTTTTTTTTTTTCATTGTTTTTAAAGATACCAAAAATAAATATCTATTGATATATTATGGATTTAAAATAATTAAAAATTGAAGAAATATTTATAATTAAAATAAAATCGAAAACGCAAAATATGCCGAAATTCTTGATCATTTTTAGCGAACTCCACGAAAAATGAAAGTCATTCGAAGAAAAATCGGCGTGTCTCCATCTGGTGTTAAAAAATATCATTAAAATTCTCCTGTTTGAATTAACAGAACAATAATAACTGTGATATAAATTAAATATAATAAAAATTAATAAATGACACGTAATATTATAAATATTTTAAATTAATTTATATTGTGCTTAATAAATTTGTTATTAAATATTAATTGACGAAAATATATAAAATTAAGATTATGAAATAAATTATTATATTAAATATTTGCTTTAAAAATATTAGAATTGGATACATAAGTATTTCGTATTTCGTATCCCTATAAACTGTACATTGACAGATGGCACCACATGCCATTAGTTTGTAATTAATTTATCAGACGAAGAAAAAATAAACGAAATCTATAAAAACAAATATTTATTAATTAGTAATCGAATTAACATGATTATAAATTATATTCTATAATTCATTTCAAATCCTGTTTATTTTCATAACAGCAAGTTAAATGTTGTTTATTGTTTCTAGTCTATTGCTGCCATCTGTTAACAGAAAAAGTTAATATTCTAATAATATTTACGGTAATTTAAAAGATAAAAATGACGAAGAATATACTGTATACAATATAAACATATTATATTTATTATTATTATTTTATAAATATATTCATTCATCTCTCTTCCTTTCATAAAGATTTATAAATCTTCAATAGTTTATAATTCCACAATTTCCATAATTAATAAAATGCATAATTATATTATTATTATTATTATTTTTTTTAATAAATTGTTAAAAAAATTATATTTATCAAAAGAATTTTAAATTTTAATATTTAAATCGCTATGTTTAATAAGATTTTTAATGCTTTCCTTCCGGTAATTCGCTTGTTTTATGTTTTATAAAACAAGCAACACTAAATATTGAGTTTTGAAAGCTTGCAATTATGATATGAATTAAATTCTATGCAGTCATTTTGATTTTGATTTAATTCGGCTTATGTTTCATTGAGAAAAAGGTTAATCGAATTGAAGTTTGTACTGACTATAATTCATGTTTTGAACTTTCAATAGGTGTATTGAAATTTGGTATACTGTACTTGAAAGTTAAACAAACATACGCTACTGTTTAATTCTGTAAGGTTCAGGGCAGATTATCCACTAGGCACAATAGGCACGTGCCTAGAATCCCCCGATAATAGAGGGCCTCAGCAGCAGGTTGAGGCCCTCTATTGTCGGGGGATTAAAATTATTGAACAAATTCATAATTTATTTAAAAAATTTTTGTTTCATGTTTTATGTCTATATTTATCCCAGGATAAGATCCATGAATGATTCATATTTTGCGTTATATACTCATAGAAACTCATTTATGCAACTTTAACAACAAATAGGCCTAAACAATATATATACTATATATATATATATTTTAATAAGAATTAACATTTGCTAATGAATTAAAAACCACATTTGAAGATGTACACTTTATTTTAAATTGTTAAAAGTTAAAAATGTTCGCATTTTATTTTTAAGTATATGGAGCTTAGTTTTTTACTTTAAAAAAACATTCGAATGAATATTTTTAACTGTTCCACAAAAAATTCTGACTCAGCAAAACTTTGAAGTAGGTTGTAGGCCTATGTTTTAGAAAATGTAAGTTATTCAAAATTTGATTTTTAAATTTTTTTTTAGTATCTTCCAAAAAAAAAAAAAAAAATTCAAATAAATACAAAATTACTATATATATAAAAATAAAAGATACAAATAATATTTTAAAAATTAAATTTTTAACTGTTTAAAAATTTTAATATAAAATTTATATAAAATCTAATATATTAAATATTTATTAAAAATTGGATTATTTTGATAGAAAATAAAGAAAAGATTTTTTAAAACTCTCTTAATATATTAATTTATTTATTTAATCCTCATTTAACATAATAATGATATAAAATTTGTGATAAAAGCTGAGTGATTTGTGATAAAATTTGTCATTATAAAAGCTATTGAAGAAGAATAATCAGATTTAAGCCAGAATTTGCTCATTGCATTCTGACAATAATATTATGATAATACGAGTATTTTTATACGAATGAATATTTTTCCTTTCTACATTAGAAATATATCTAAATTTTAATTTGGGGAAAAATTTTTTTTAAAAAATGGTGCTGCAATAAATAATTTATAATTTCAAAAGAACTTTAAATTTATTATTAAATAAATTTATTCTTTGAATCAACGATAGAACACTAATTATCTATAGTACAAAATTGTCAGATTGTGAATATAGAATATATACAGTGTATATAAATGTAATTCATATAAATTATTTTCTTTTAGATACATATACTGTATATATATATATATATCATATATATAGGCTATATATTTTAAACATATCTAACTATATTTAATTATTTGAGTAAATCTCTACAGGAATTGTTAAATATTATAATTATATTGTGCTATTTTATTCATTCCTTTTCACTTATTAAGTATTAGAAAGTTGCATAAAGTTTACAGATTCGTTAAATATTCCATCGAAAAAATGTTATATTTTTTAAATGAATTTTTTAATTTTCAATAGGAATTTTATCATTTGTTAGAACGAAATTTCGTTTTCTTTGAATGAAATTATTTATATATGTTTTTAAGATTCTCAGAAATCATTTCATTACTTTTATTAAAAAACAAGAGATCTGTTACCTCGACCATGTTTATTTCTTCATTCTTTTATAATCAGTTTGATTCATTTTTAAATTTTTATTATATATATATATATATGTGTGTGTGTGTGTGTGTGTGTGTGTGTGTGTGTGTATTTAATTTCATTGATGTCTTTTCTGTTCAATATTTTTATATTTTAGATAATTTCAGTTAAATGTGCACTACTGTATAAGGCATATTTCAATTAAATGTGCATTATACAGTACGTCTCAAATGGTCCGGAACTATCAAATATCTCGAAAAATATTCATCCTATGAAAAAATGTTTTAGACAAAAGTTATTTAATTTCAAAAGAGGTGTAAGATGGCTGTATCTGTTTCGTTATAAATGATTCTGTTGACAGTAATCTAAAGGTCAATTCGATTTTTTAAATATGAGAATCCCCATCTTTTTTATTATATATTCTAATTCTACGCAAAAAATACAAAACTTTTACCTTAAATATTTTTCGAAAAACGAACCCATCATAAGAATGAATAATTTGAGAAATCAAGAGTACTAATACCAGTTGTGGAGGCGATCTTCTGTGACAATATTGTAAGCATTTTAGATTTTGGTTAAAAATGTATTTAACTGAAAGAGAAAGAATTACTGTCCTTATGATGCGAGGATTTTGTGATAAAATTATATTTTACGAAGAAGTTACTAATTTGTTCAATTATAGATATCCTGATCGTGCTCTAATTTCGAAATCTATTATTCATCGAACAGTATCACGATTTGAAAGAATGGATTCAGTTAAAGAGGAACGAAAAATCTGAGAGATTAAAAACTGCTCCAATGATAATAAAGCTTTAGAGGTTTTTTTTGTAAACTGCTGTTAAATAAACTCATATCCGTCTTTTAAAAATTGCTTAACAAACTGATATCAGCAAATCTACGGCTAACAAAATTATGAAGAAACATAGAAAATATATTTACTAATTTCTATGATATCTTAGTACTCTTCTCCATCTCGTGCACATTCACTCTCTTGTTATCATTCAATCTCTCTCTCTCTCTTTCTCTCATACACAAACACCCACAAAAACATTTGCACGAAACCAATATCACCAACTAATTCACGCCTAGCATTTAGAACCGTTCCGGAACTTTAGAACTTTTTAGCGGAAAAGTAGCGGAGTTGAAAGTATAATTTTAACTGATCATACCTTGTGATAAATATATTTTTTGAAAAAATATTTCAGATAAAAGTTTTATATTTTTGCGTAGCATCAAAATAGGCAATAAAAAATAAATGCTTCCATTTAAAACTGAATTGTCTTTCGAATCACTCTCAACAACGCTGTCCATGATGAAATAGGTACCGCCATCTTGTGCCTCTTTTGAAACCAAATAACTGTTGTCTGAAACATTTTTTCATAGAATGCATATTTTTCGAGATATTTGACCTTTCCGGAATATTTGAGATGCACTATATACTGTAGGTATACGTATTTATTGAAGGCTTTTTGTAATATGATATCAAACTATGATTGCAATTCAAAGTTTTCAATAATAAAAAAAAAATTTTAATTTTCTTGCAGCATACCAAATATGAATATCTATTATTTTTATTTTTTGCCATACTGTATGTTTACTGCCATAAAGAGACTTATAATTCGATCTTCGTGATAAAATTATCAATTAGTCAATCCTAATATTTTTGATGAAAATTAATAAATATATTTATTATTTCTACAGATTTTTCATTAGATTTCTCTCTTTTATCGCTTCTCTGAATATTTTTATTCTTGTCTTTAGGATAACTTAATTCCTCTTAAAATAAATTTTAATCACAGATTCTTACAAAAATTTTACATTCGATACGTCTAGATATTTTTATTTTAATCATACTTTAATCAATTCAGTATATCCTCAACTCATTCTGATTCTAATGGAACATAAGAGAATTTGAATGAGATTGAGTTTCAATATAGATTCCAACATCAACAATAACAAGAACTTCAGTAGTAATAATCAACTATGATAAATATAAGATTTTCTGAAAGTCTTGTTTACTCATTTTCAAAAAATACAATATACTGTTATCTTCAAATAACTAAAAAGAAAAAATAAATTATATTAAGTTAAATATATTGAAAAAAGTAAACTTACAAAATGTAATAAAAACACCAAGATAAATTTTATTAGAGACACACTAATTATTTAAAAAAAAATAATAATAATAATTTTTTGGAATTATCGCATGATATTTAAAAATTCAAATTACTGAAAAATTATCCGTTATATTTTTAAAAAATATGTGATAATATATAGCCTCCTCCTTTTCAGCGAATTTTCAAGAAAATATATTTCATAAGAATACTTTCCATTAATTTCATTTTATCATCACTTTATCTTTACTCTATAGACTACAAATTTTCGCTTAAGCAAAAGTTTTCCTCTAGGAGGATCATTACAAATTCTAAAACTTATTAATATGCGATCGAATCTGAATTTCCGAATATCAATCAGTCGAAATTATAAATCATCTAAAGCTGATCTAAACCAATAAGTTATTGATTGAGTAAAGATTAATAGTTTCATATTGCTATCTTGTAGCATATAGTGTATCGTTTCTATATGATGTTTTTAAAGTATTTATTTAAACAAAGTTATCTTTAAAAACGACATTATTGCATTCAGTAATATAATTTACAAGTGTATCATGTGCTTTATTTTATTTTCTGTAGATTGTCTCTAAATTTCATGAAATGTTTCCGTCAAAAACAATCTTATTCAATGCAATATTTTTTCTATAAAATTTATTCTGCTTTTTAAAAAGAAATTTTTATCATCTACCTTTTTTATATGCACTATTGGATGAAAAATGTTTTCATTCAATAGTACAAATTTCAAAAATCGAGATACTATCTTATTCGAATTTAGTTTCATGTATAAGTTCTTAATTATATCTTATATCTTGTTATATGTTTTTCTAAACTTTATAACTTAAATGTGATTTATGAAGTTTATTCAAGTAGAAATAGAAACAAAAAGAGAAAAGGCAAATTTGCAAGTTCATTAATTAATATAGAAAAAGTCTGAATTATCCAATGATTTCAAATCATTAAAACTTTTCTTACGGCCTGAGATAGTGAATTTTAAGATGCATAATATCAAATTGTTTCAGAAGCTTTTTACAAGTTACTTACCAAAGTGTTTATAATATAGATTATAAAAAATAATCGAAAAAAAAGAAAGTACAAGATGATCTAATAAGACAATAAACAGCTACTGTATCTGTTAACACAAAAAAATAAAATATCTCTAATAGGAGAATAATAAACCAACTATTGTTGGAAGTAAAGTAAATTTATAATTATGAAATTTTCGTTTGAAACATATTGGTTCTAATTAATTATTTCATTTATAAAGAATATCTTGTTCAACATCCTCTTGTAACGAGAAAGACTAACTTTTTTTTTGTTTTCCTGAATTAATAGCATAATCCGTTAAGAAGAAAACTTTTTCTACTATTTCTTGTAACTTATTATTAATATAAAAATTATTAATGTATAAACTTTATGCAGACAGTTAATGCAATGATGTTGGCTAAGATTAGCAACAATTCAATAACATTAGCTTGCGTAACAATTTTCCTAAATGAAAATGTGCCAATCAAAATAACACGATTTTGAGAGAGACGGATAAACTAAGTTGATTGAGTAGAGTATAGTCGGTTTTGTTAATTTTTATGTTTATTTTCTAAAAAAAGAGAAATTTTTTGAAATATGTCAAAAACATATTTTACTTTTCCAATATTTGTTTTTGTTTCATCTAATTCTATCTTTAACTTTCATGATAGATCAAACAATTAGATTAATTGTTTTCCTGTTGTAATATTTGCTTCAATGATTATTCCGATTAATCGATGTTGGAGCTGTGGGAACAAATCAGACACAAAAGTTGCTGCTTTACACTCATTTTCCAGTACTTGTGATGTTGGAGATCGATTATTTTCGTTCATTCGGCTTAAAATTGATTACAAGCATTTGTAAACCTAGCGACCATTCTGCCGTTTCTAATCTATGAAGTGAATTGTCAGACTTCCTATTCATGTATTCTTTGATTAGATAAAAGTAGAGGAACAAAACTTTATTTTTACTCTTTCTGAACTTGATACTTATTATATATTCGAAGAAGAACTGTAAAGTTTATTTTCATTTCGATTAAATGAGAATGTTTTGTAGCCTATAAGATAAATCTCTTGAATATTTTCGAGTTTAAATATATAACATCATTATTTTCACCAGTTTTACTTTATTAAATATCCAATAGTTACAATACAGTAGACAGTAGATCGTTAGATGATTTATCACACAATATACGATGCAATGCAAACATAAAAACATAAAAATATTTTAATGAAATATAAGATAAATCTATTAAAAACCTTCAAAGTTAAACAATTCGCCAATTATCTATTCAAATTTACAGCTTAATTATTAAATTTTCTAATTATTGTATTCAAAAATTAGCCTAATTATTATTACATAAACAATAGAACAAATTAAACATAGGATCATTTTTTAAAATATTAATAATGACGAATCATCGAAATGTAAATTCGTGTGATAATTATTCTTAATTTAAGCATATTTTATTTTTTATTTTTAATCTTTTTTCTTCTTCTTATATAGTATTTTTAAGATGACTTTGTAACTTAATCATTCAACGTGGTGCCATCCAGTGTGAAGATTTGAAATAATACTCTATGCAATATAAAGTTATTTTTAAACAACTTATATATACTATTAATATCAATTATGAATAAATCTGAATTATACTGATAAGAAAGATCAAAGGGCTGCTTAGTGGCTGCCAAGATAAACAAACGACAGTTTGATTGACAAGCATCTCCCTTCTGACACCCACATCTATATAAACGCCTTTTTTTTCGCTCATCATGTTACTCTATGATACTATTCTTTCGTTATATTCTTTAAAAGCACTTGATTAAATTGTTTGTTAATCTTTAATAACGAATACCGACTAATTTTTGTTATCATACAGTCTTCTATTGAATTTAGAGAATTAATCAATATGACTCTATCACTGAAAAAGTGATCAGACTCAACGAATTAAGTAACTTATATACTAAATACAATATAAAGGCTTTCTAGCAAATATCAATAACTGAAAATTGCTTTAAAATCACAAAATATTGCGTTTTTTTATGGATCTAAGCAAAGATGAGAGAAAAGTGTAAATAATGTTATGCATTTAAGTAAGGTCGCAGTTTGAAGAAAGATATAAAAATTTTATTGATTAATTGATATTAAATTGAAATATTAATTAATTAATATTCAAAATTAATAATCCAAGTCCCCATGGTAACATAATAATGTTTGGAATATAGGGAAACTAGATGCTTAAATATTTAATACAAGAAACTAATTTTAAAGATTGAAAAGAAAAAGATTTACACAGTTTTAATTTATGATACAAGATTTTAGTTATATGATATAAAAGATGAGTATCATGGTATCATGTGAGATGAGATATCTATAGTTGTAGATGGTGTGACCGGGAGAAATTGTATTCGGAATTTAAATGGATTAAAATGAATGAGTCGTTAAGGAGAAGGTTGTTGAAAGGTTGAAAGGTCTTGCGTTGGTAGGAACATGTGGGAGAAATGAATAGGGAGGATATACGATAAGCAATTGAAGATAAACGTGGATGAGAAGAAAAAAGATTTATTAGAAAAATTAGTGAGAAAAATCTCAAAATAATAAAATATAAAATACAAATGACATGCGATGACGGAAAGCATGAAGCTAGAAAAAATATATTATTTGAAGTTTTCCTATTCATGATTATCAATATCAATCTTTTCTAGATGGGATTTTTAAGTTTTTAAGTTTAAATCAAGATTTTTTCGAGATTTTTAACTGAACTGTAAAGATATTAGAGTGATTACATTTTAATTAAATTTTAATAGTTTATTGATGCATATGAAATCCTGGATGTATACCAGATAAATTTATCGTATAATAAAATTTTTAAAACTCTTCTATTTTATTTTAGAATAGTTAAGGTTTTAAAGGAATGAATGAATAAATATTTATTAAATCAGTTTAACATTTGTATATACAAACAGTCGATGATGCTGGGCATGACTGAAAAATCAAAAACAATTAACAGTGCAAAATTTAAAAAACGTAATTTGTCCAATGTATTGATAGCCATATGGTAACAATTTTAATTTTTTCAAAACCTTCATCACTAAAAAGAAATTTCAAATACGATCAATTAAACAACAGTGGCAGAAAAATGAGTTTTATTTCATAATATATATTTTTATATATCACTTATACAGAGTATTTATTGATCTATTCTAAACGTATGCCATTATTATAATAATTTCTTTTTTTAAATAATTACTTTTTGAATGAAATTTATTTTCAAAACTTAAATAAAAGTTCACATAACTAAAAGTTACATCCAAGCTTTATTAATAGCCTGTTTGTCTGTTTGGGAAAGCTATTTCTTTGTGTTTAAGTAGATAAACATACATGTCAAAAAATACTGTTTTAAAAACATCACTAAGAAAAACATAGTTAAGCAAGGGTTCTGGCTATTAATGTTTTTTTGAATGTTTGCTTTTCGTTATTTTTTCAAAAATATTGCTTTAAATTGTGTACTCTAAGAAGATATTACTACAGTATTTAGAATAAATATTATTTCTTATAGATCAATAATTTATATCAAAATGAAATCAGAAGATTGACTGTATTCAAAAGAATTTGTTTTAAATGAATATTTATTAATTGTGAATAAATTATATCTTTTCTAAGAACAAAATTAATTCATAATGTTAATCATTAAAATCATTAGTAATTAATTAATATCATCATTAAAATATTATAATATTTAATATTACGTAATTTAATAATAATATTAAATGTTATAATGTAATTTAATATTAATATAATGTATTTTTATATTTTACAATATTATATAATGTCATATTTTAATAAAAAAGAAAATAAAATTTTGTTATGAACAATTGTCTTATATAAAAGAAATCAATAGAAGACTATATTGCATTCTACATACTTTCCTATGTAGAATGCAATATAGTCGATTAATAGTCGATTAATAAGTCGATTTCTAAGTCGATTAATTATATAAATCTGGCGAAGCTTTTATTTAACTCATGTTACTATCGGCATAAATAACGTTATGTTCATTTTTTGGAAAAAAAAATATATATAGGTCTATCTATACGTTTTTCAAGTGATTAATATAATTCATGTGCAACAAACAGTTTAGAAAGTTATCTACATTTTAGTTTCGAACAGTCGCCATCTTGTAACGGAATCTCAAAATTATTAATTTTGTGATTCCGTTACAAAATGGTGACCATTATTAATTAATAGGAAGCTCAAAATAATAATTTTGAACTTCCTATGTGATCTTTAAATAATATGGAACACTTTTCTAAAATTCGGCTGCTCTGTGAGTTTGACTTTTGAGATATCTTATGAATGAACGAATAACGAAACCAATATTGGTTCTAGGGGTTCCGGCGCCCCCCGATTCAGCTTTCTTGTACATCCACTCAGCACCCTTACAATATTGAGAAAATGATAATTTTGGCGCCTCCTTCCGAAGGAGCCCGATACGGTGCATCATCTGCTTAAGCCGTCCCTGAACAAACCAGTATATAAATAAATAACAAAATAAAAGTTTCCTTCTACTTTCATAAATTTTCGAAATTAAATATAGTATTGGCTTTATTTTTTCGTTTGCTAGAATTATATGACAGATTTTAAATAAAAATCTATCAATGCTTTCGATTTTCTTCTATGTAAACTCGTATACAATACAGGCCACTCTGTCAGATAGTTTAGCATACGATAAATAAATAAAGATTTACGTAGTTCAAATTAAGATCGACCGACAAATTATCGGTCCATATCTAGTTAACAACAATAGTTATCAAAAAATCTTTGATAGTGCTATTAAACGTTTTAAAATAAGCAGTATAAGAGCCTATCAACTAGCACAAACAAAATAGCTCGATCATTGGTGATGAGGGAAAGATAAAACTCTAAATTGGTATTGAAGAGCCATTGAGAGAGCAAGTGCTAGCAAAGAAAAAGAGCAGAACTTTTGAATGTAAAAATGAGTAAAGTTTTATTATTATATCATCTAACAAACTAGTAGTTAAAATAAATATTCATAAATTAGTCATAACTTTTTATGTTGAATCAGACTAGTTTTAACAGAGACTACTTAGCGATTTATATATAGAAAACAGATTCTTAGTATATTTACACTATGTACTTTAAAATTTTTCGGTTAGTAAGTACCTAAGAAATATATATAAGTTTCTTTAAAAGAATTCAGAGGCTTCTGTCGACCTAATTGAGTTGAAGATAAGGCGAAGGAGTGCCTATTACTTAAACTTGGTATCTACTTTACTTTTAAAGGTCGATCATAACTTTGAATCGTTTCTAACTATAGCAATAACTTACTAATGATGGATAACATGGTAATTGAGGACTTGCTTCTCTTAAGATAGATATGGGCTATTCAAAGTTTGGTGCTTCAAGTGCTCCGATACCACATGATAAATGAGTGAGAAAGTGACAGTCCGGTTTCACCGTTGTTTTAAGACGTGTTGAGATTGTTTTATTAACCTTAATTTATTCTCATTTATCAAGTATATAGTTGAAAGAATACGATAAATTTAGTTACTTTATTTTGAATGACTTATCCTTAATTAAGTTTCATCAGAAAATTTTAATGAAAAGCAATATGAGAATAAGAGATATATGTGAAAATTAGAATTTGTTTTTAAAGTGGAAGTAGAATTTGTTTCTAAATTATTAATTTTGTAAATTATCATTTAAAAATTTCAATGAATGCTTATGAATGCGGAAAAATTTATATAAATGTAATTATTACAGTTACCAATATGTGATATTCTTTCATCACCTTTAATGACTATAAAATGATTTTAAATTTGTAATTAATTTTAAACATGAACGACAATATAAACATTTTTCTTTTCTTCTTTTCTAAACACAAAAAAAAGCTCTTTATTTTGGAATATATTCTATCTGCATGATCTCGTCTTCACTTATTGTTGTTTCTTAATCTACCCGCATCCCTTTATCTTTACTATCTCTGACCATTCTTTTAATCCCGTTAAAGAGACATATTGAATATTTATTTAAAATTAATTTATTATAAAATTTAATAATATATTTTTAATAATTCGAAAATAATATTGCTAAATAATTAATTGTATTAATTTCCAAGTCGCTTTAATTAAAAATTATTGTGTAAAGAGCATAAATTAAGTGGATACAGAATGAAAATTTATCACTCGAATGCCAGCTATTAAATGTTAAAAATTTTTTTTTATTAGTGATCGAATTGAGAAAGCTTGCAAGCGTGTAAAATACATTACATATGAGGATGAATAAGTAAATAAATTTGTTATAAGGTAGGGAGTTTAGCAATCCGAGCATGATACAGTTGACAAATTGAACGCCGCCTCAATCGCGACAGTCTCCACCCCATCCAAAGCCACACACACACTCACACATACACACACACACACACACATGTACTAACTGTTCGGTGACACTTCGACCACACACCGTGTCGGAGCCTGCACGTCTCTTCAACCGTGATTGATACTAAATTAATAGACATGTACAAAGGTGATAATATTCCGTTTTCAATCTTCCATATACTCAGCGGAAAATCAGAAAACAGAAGAGATGCACCTAAACTGGGACCAGAACTTCATCGCCCACAAGCACCCTATCGGTGCACAGTAACTTCGCAGGTTCCTATTTCATCAGCAGTACAGAATGGTAGTTTAGTCAGGCTATTGACCGCTGGTCACTGTGAAGACAACTCGACTACTAAACCGGAGGGTAAGTTTTTCGTTTATACTTCTTCCGAGTTTTAAATCTTAACAAGTTCCGATGTTATTGAAATTATTTACTTTTTTTAAAGAATGGTTCATTTTTCTGTCACGATAGAATGCAATTTGTTTAATAATAATGTCATAAGCACGTAGGCCTACTAATCTAAAATTTGTTAGGAAAGTTTAATGCAATTCTGCGAGTTATCATCTTAATTTGCAATTAATAGTAAAACAATCTCCAGAAGTTATTCATTTAGCATAACTTCAAAATTATTACGATTTTTAGCATCATTCGATTGAGTTACTTTTTCAACTTTAAATGGATACAGATTTGATTAGGTTTTATAGAAAAGTTGCAAAAATTCAAAATTTAATCAAATTAAGTAATCTGAATATAAAAATATTTAATTTTGCACCAAATTCTTATAAAAATTGAAGGAAATCGCTGAATTTATTAAAGAAATATGTCAGAATATTTAGCATTATCAATATTAAGGACTGATTCTGTTTAGGATAATTGAATCGTTAATCTTAAGAACTGTTTTCTGTTTAACAGCGAATTTAAATTTTAAGATTGAGATTAATATAATTCATATTTATCAGCATAATAACCAGAATTACCTAGATTTAATTAGTTAATGAATAGATATTTTATATAAATTCTTCTAATTCGTTTTAAGTGCTTAAACTTCAACAGATTTAATTATCATATACAATAATTTATAGCTACACTCTGAATTAATTAAGTTATGCCAAGATTATAAATATTATTAAATAAAATATGCTTTATATTTTAACAAAGATGTAAACTTTTTACTGCAGACTTTAACATTCAAAAATATACCGTGATTTGTTTCAAAACAGTTCAAGTTGCATAATATTTCACTTTAATGATAGTTCATACTTAATTATCCTGAAACAAAGATTCCAAATGTCTGAGAATTCATACATCAAAAGAAATTTTTAAATTTTCTCGATTTTTCTCTCTCAAATTGACAAATTTTTAAAATTTCTCTGCTACTGCATATAGAAACGTTCTTGAAACAATAGATGTCATTGGTAGGGTAATTAGTAAGTGAACTGTAAACACTTAAAGCTAAAGTATGGCAATCCACCCAGTTCGTTGATTTGTTTGCTTGGATGAGGACTACTAACAAATGGTTTTGATGACGGAGTCACTGGGAACGGAAGTCTGTAGGTTGGCTCGGTTCAAAGGTCATAATACGGCGCAAAAAGAGGTTAAACAGAGCTCTCACACAATCGTTAATTAATTGCAGGAGAACAATTAAAATGAGAATTACTCCTGGTTACTTCATGTGAAGCTGCAAAATTGCAAAGACATGCAGTAAAGAATCCTTGCCGAATTTTCGTCGATTGTTTTAGTTGCTAGGAAGAAATTTTAGTTAATTTTTACGAGTAACAAAAGTAAGAGAACTTCAAAAATTGATAACTGTGTGAAAATTCGAATATATCTCTTTCTGGAAAGTGCATTCGTCATGAGAAATATCTACAAAATTTATAGATAGACAAACGTTTACGCTGTAAAACAGCAGGAGTCGAAGATATTGGATAGAAAGGTCTAAAGAATTGAAGCAAATAGCGTAGAAGACTTGTCATGCGGCCATTGCAAATTATAAACAAAAGTGACATTTATACCTTAGCTGATGACATATCTCGATAAAGAAATGGAACTTCACTATTTTCTTCTAGATAAAAACAACTTTCATTTGAAAGATATTAATGATCCGTCGAATGCCAAATAGAAGGTCCACTGTAAAAGTTGAATCAAAATTTTTAATTTAATCATTTTTTATCACTATTTTCTCAAGAAATTTTTATTTCAAGTTTAATTTTATAATTTTAAAGATCTGTGTTCTAAATATTAAATTTTTAAATTAATTAATTTATTATAAATAAACAAATAAATAATTTTTTCTAATTAATTAGGTAAAGAGAAATTCAATCAATAGACCTATTTCACTTTATTGTAATTGCGATTTTTGATTACGCTCATAGATGCAAACTTAATACAATTTTTTTATTAAATATTACGTGTTTTAGATACTTAAAATATAAGAATTTAATTTTCAAACGTAATATTCACGAAATTAAATAGAAACAAAAATAAATTTATTGTATTACTCCAGAATAAAAATATTCTGATAAATTTTAGTTATGTTGTTGTTATTTACTTGTTTGTAATTTAATGTTGATGAAATCACTCTCATAAGTCGTAAGTTTACTTTAAAATAAATTTATTTCAGTTATTAATATTTAACGAATTAAATAACGACGATTTTTTTAAATTATTTGCATATTAAATGAAATTATAATTTATGAACATCAAATTAGACACAAAAAATAATAAAATAAGTTTTGCTGTTTACACTTATAATTTCATGTTGAAAGTAAAGCTTTTATTTTATTTTTTTGCAAAATAACATTTTTAAAATCTAATAAGTCCAAGGAACAAACCTACAAACAAGTACTGTAATATGCAAAGAAGTAGCAAGCAAACTTATTATTTTTTAATTGATTTTACTAACCAAGTAGGCCTAACTATTATATGAAGTAATAGTTAGACTTATAATAATATATTTTCAAACAAAAAACTTTTTTGATTACTGATCTCATCTTTAGATCAAAATCAATCATTGTTTGCATCTGTATTAATTTGATTTGTCTTAATTTATACCACTTGAAATATTTTTACCTAATTGCAATATCTCTTTGATGCTAATATATTAACACAAAAGATAGCGAAATAATAAATGAAATTAACGATATTTTTATATCTCCATTATGATAATCTACAAACGAAATAAATTTAGTTAAAGCGTCTAATTTCAATTAATTATAATTTCTATGTAACATATTAAATTTTGACTAAAAAAAAGCAAGATTATGTACGCCTAAGAAGTTAGATTATAGATATAGATAGTCCTATATCTATAGCTTCTAATTTATATTCATAAAATGAGTATAAATTATTTACAGAATAATTTATAGATAAATAAATTTTTAGCATATAGATCTATAAACTAATTTTGTTGTATAGTTTCTTAGAAAGAGAGAAATTTTTATACGTATAGCTATAATATGAATCGAATCAATAAGATAAGAAGATTCAAGAATTCAAAGATCCTTATTATGCTTATAAAATTATCTTTTCCTCATAATTAAGACTCATCTACATTATTTTCAATCTTTGTTTTATTAAATTTAATTTTCATACTTTTATTTCTCGCCTGTAATAATTTATAAACAGTTAAAAGCAGAGTTATTATTAAATAGACTTCATTTTTGGTTAATATTTTCAGTTCAAATAATGTTTTAGTGTTTATAGGCTTATTATCTATATACTATAAAAATTTTCTTTGCAGAAATACCAAAGAAACACCGTCCACTAGATCCTGTGGAAGAAGCTGCAAAACCAAGAAAAAAGCGTTCTCGTGCAGCATTTTCCCACGCTCAAGTTTACGAATTGGAAAGGCGTTTTAGCCATCAGCGATACTTATCCGGTCCAGAAAGAGCAGATTTGGCTCAAGCATTGAAATTGACTGAAACGCAAGTTAAAATATGGTTCCAAAATAGAAGATATAAAACAAAAAGGAGATTAATGCAACAAGATGTACCATCTACAGCTAAACGTGTAGCCGTTAAAGTTCTGGTCAAAGACGATCAAATAGTTTACAGACCCGAAGATGTATCCAGACCTGTACTCTATCCTTCTTATCCTATTCCTGGATTTCCTCTGGGGTACATTTATCCTCCGTGGTTCCTTAACTGTACAGCTAATTATCAATAAATGATACGCGTTTTATAGAACATTTATTTATCCTATGACAACGGGATTTTTTCCCCAATCATCTCAAAGTTTACGCTACATTAGTGTATAGACTACTGTAGCTTAATCTCCGCTATTACAATCTAATAATCTATTTAATACTATAAATTAATGTACTTAAAATAAAATATGAAATCCTCCAATTATTAGACGTGATGCACAAATCATAATTGTAAGTAATTAAATTTTTATAATGATTTTTCCAGTTTTTTTATTACAGTATTTTGTTTCTTTCATAATCCTCTAGTCTCGGGATAACTGAATTTTAAATTTTATAGATAGGCTAGATCTCAGAAAACAATTAGGCCTGGATCTATTTATTGTTTTTACTTGTCGAAAATAAAACAGAAAAATTTCTTGAAATTTTAATTCTTAATCAATAAAATAACTTTAAAAAATGGATTTTTTTGGACTTTTTAAAAATTATTTTAGCATAAATAAAAATAACTATTCTTTAAAATGTTAACTGTATAGATATAGATAGAAAATAATTATTCTTATTAATTAAATAAAACTTAGCTCAAATTCCATTAATATACACTGTGTACTCATTTAAATCCAATAATGTGAAGTTATGATCATTAAGTTTTAATTCAAGACAATGTATCATATTCTATTTTTGAAAATTTGATTTTCAATGTTGTAAAAATATTATTTTCGTAGATGTTTCAATATCAGCAATAAAAATAAAATTATCATTGCACTTGACTATCTGTTTTCTTAATTTTTACAAATTAAATTTTATCGTTTACTCATTGGCACAAATGGCATTTAGAAATTTTATTGATAAACTTCGAAAAATGGCTAAATAAATTTTTTTTAATTTTAAAACTAGGATATTTTGCATAGATCTGTCTGAAAGATGCGTTTGTATACCATTAAAGGCAATTATTTAAATTTGCTTAATAAACTATTCGATTATTTAATGATATTAATTTTTTTACCGATTATCGAGTTTTTTTATTTTAAAAATAAGCTCAATCTGAACGTTTTTTTCATTTATAGAAAGTTCATTGACTTACGGCATGTTCTAAGAGACAAGTGAGTTTTGCAAGGATAAATTTTATTAAATTTTTGTTTATCTGTCTCATAGAATAATAGGCTAAATAAGGAAGGTGTGACCTATTGTTTCATACTATACGAAATTACGTTCTGCCTTTTTATAAACAATAAGTGAACAGAGGGTTTGTCATCTTGGAAAACATTGATCTGGATTGCATTGACAATGGATCCAACCAATAGAAGTAAAGAAGCTAAACACGTGACAATTCATGCTGCTGTGCAAACTTCGATCAACCACGGTTTCCTACGGCTTTTATTAAAGAGATAATCTGGTAATGGAGAGATGGAGTGAATGGAAAAGCACAAAACGATTAGGTGAATTGAACAGCGCCTGTAGATTGCAAGCTGTCTGCTGTCAGTCAGAGAAAGCTTAATCCGTCGTCAGACAGCGCCTATCAGGTAGATATTGGTCATTCAGCAAATGAAGTCTTTTATCGAGTGGAATTATCTTCTTTTGTATAATTGAATCTCCTGGATGTATTTATACTTAAGTGTTCTCGACAGGACAAGGAGAAGAACAAAAATATATATTATAAGATTATATATAGGCCTAATCTATAAATTACCTTCGTATAGTACGAAATTTTTAATTGTAAATGATAATATTTTTGTTTATAAACATTCTTTGTCTTAAAATCTCGGAAAGTGTATAAGACTCTTCTTTGTTCTCTATCTGTCAACGAAAATCTAACCACTTAGTACTTGTATAAGTTGGGTGACTCTAGTTGGTATTAGAAGAGACGTGATTATTTTTTTAACGTGTAAACTAGAAGATCCGATTTATAGAAGAAACTGAAAAAAATATTCTCGAAAAGTTGAATTTTATACCGAAAATCATTAGCATATTTTTATAATTAATTAAAATATTTATACTTTTAAGGTTAAAATAAATATTCTGCTTAATAATTTTTCATTAAATTTTTGTTTTTTCTAAATCGATAACTTAAAATTTTGATTTATGAATCAAAAATCACAATATATGCTCCTTCATAAAAGAGCAGATATAAGCCACAAAATTTATATAATGTTCTTATTTAGACTTATATTTTCATATAGCATACGATCTATTTTTGATTTCTATTAGTTAATGACAAAAATAAAGCTTTCTTAGATAGATAAACTATTCTCTTATGAATCAAATAATTAATGATATAATATCAAGATAAATTTATAGCTTAAGTGCTAAAATTTTCTTGATATTTTTCATGCGTTAAATTCAGTTTCCATCATTTTACAACAGCTGTAAGAGAATCCGGTAAGAATATCGAAATTTTAGAGAAAATACAGACGTAATATGAAAAAGAATCATGTAAATTTTTTATAGCTATAAATAACGCGAATTTAAAATCTTTAAACTGTTCATATTATATTTTTATAGAAAAATTGCAGTATTAAGAAGCCACTTAAAGATCTTGGCATGAAGTTATCGTCTAAACTATTATCTTTAACTCGTCTTCAATTTATGTCATGTACTACTAATATATTAACATATAAATATTGCATAACGTTAAGAGCATATAATGATTTATATATTAAAATTCAAATTAATATCCGTTGACATATATAAATCTTCATGTTTAATGTAACATAAAACATCTTTTCAATCTTTGCACAATTTTATCTTTAATAGATTGAGTGTTTTCTACATATACATGTTTTATAAGTAGAAATTATAGCATTAATATTTATAAGCGACGTTTAAAAAGATTTTTAAAAATCATCCATTAATAAATAGCATCGAAGATTTTGTATAATTTTTTCTCATAAAATTAATTAATTATAAAAATAAAAAATTTAATAAATATAAACGATGTCGTTTAGATATTGTTATTAAAAGAGTTTTCTTTATTTATTTTTTAATTTTAGACTACATAAAGTTGACATCTTTAATCAATAGACTTACAGATAGATTCATGCTGTTTTTCTTTAATATAATAGATGTTTTTCATTAATTAATATCTGTTTCTGTAAGAACCCAACTTATACAATTATAAACAATAACAAGTAATATTGTTAAGGCAGTTGCGAAGAACTGTGATTAATAGATTTCATTCAGACTCTTTTACTAGAATGATTCGTATTATAGACGAAGAAAGTTGACAATTGACGTCTATTCAGTCAATATAAGAGAATATGGAGATGGACTTGTTTTCATTCAGTTTGCATCTCCACTTAGCACGAGTGGTCTTGGGTACCAAGTGGTCCCTTTCGGTCGAGGGAGTGCAAATGATGGTTGATATTCAACTCATTAGACCTTCTATTCAATGTGGATGAATTGCATCCAAACCAGATGTCTCTATTATGTAAATGGATCCTATCAAAAGCCAATTTCTCCTACAGTTCTGATAAGTGTAGACTTTCGCTAAACTGAATTTAAAAAGTAATTATTCTTATTCAATATGTGAACAATATACATAGTTTAATTCGACTAATAAAAATAATTAACCACCGACACGTTTTAACTCACAAACAATGACATAATTATAAATAAGAATTTTTTTTATCCGTAAAAAAGGGCAGATTTTTTAAAATTAGATTCAGTTTTATGATTATTATAAAAATTTAATGTATGACAACATTTAAATTTAAATGTTTTGCAGTTTTTTTTTTTGGATTGATCGTTTCGGTGAACACGGTAAGTAAAACCTATAATTCGGTTTGTCAACACAAGTTGCAGCGCAACAGCCATTAGTAAAATTACATCATGTCCTGTTTGAATATTGAAAAGAAAGCTTCTGTCTATTAGGAAAATTATGTATTTTTTCGATTGAATTTTTATAACAATCGCTCTTTTCTTTATTCAACTTTATGTAAAAATATGAACAAAAAAAAGGAAAAAAAAAAAAAAAATTACTTTAGACCGAATGCACGTTTGTATTCTTTTACACAACACTTGGCAATTTACGATTAATGAGAAAAAGGTCGAAGTTGGTAATGTCATACTGTCCAGTGTAAAAGGTCATATTTAGACGACATCGTGACTGTTGTCCGTGTGTAACCTTTGGCTTTGGCGATTAACAAGCAATTAGGAGGAGAGTTAACCGAGCGTGAAAGAGTCACTATATCTGTCAGCATATTACAACTGCCTCAGCTAGCAAATCTTCGTCTTAACACGCGTACTCCTATAAGTTACCAACAGAGACAGATCAATACCATCTGGCATGTTTTAACAGGAAACATAACTAAGAATCAACTATATAATATGATACATTATAATTAAAATTAATATATTTTGGCAAAAATAAATATGATAATCGATATGTAAACGATTTAAATTGTTAATACTGTAACACCTGATAGTTAAAAATATTGAATTTTTATACATTTTGTTTTTAAAATAATAATAAATTTAAGTAGAAATTTTAAAATTTTAGCATTGAAAAAATTCTGATATATACAAATTATGCTAAAAAATTATATATAAAGTAATATTGACTGTTTTATAAAATATTAATAAAACTAATAAATTTTTAAAATAATTTTATAAATTAAAATGTTAAGTTTTAACTTAAGCAGCATAGTCAGAAATTTATTTCGATTGAAGAGTTAAAAATTAGAGGTAAAGATATTAATAAAAATTAATGAGATCTTTTAATAATAATATTACATTTTAAAGGGTTTTACTTCTATTAATCTGAATTTAAACTTACTTATAAATAGCTCTTAAATATTTTTGCTTTATTAAATTTTAATTATCATTTCTCCACTAAAGAAATAAAATATATTATATAGATATATTTTAATTGTGCATTTATATTATTAAATTATATGTTTCGCATTAAAAATATATATATTAATTTTAATTGTGTAAAAATATAACTATTCTTCTAGGTTATCTGAATAATTATAGTTAAAAAGAAAAAAACACATGTAAATTATATGATAATATTCACAGGAATTGGAAATATACTTTTCGCGATTAATTATAACAAAATTAATGCAATTTATGAGGCGATAAATCGAGAAAGGAATTTTGTTTACCTATCCATTTAGAGGTGCTGTGTGTCTCTAGATGGCGTACGCTTTCACCGGAAATCTATCTACACTTCCGGTGGACAAGGTAACGCGATCTGACCGAAGTCGTGACGAAAACATGTCACACCTCACTCCATCTCTATCCATTACATTGTCTCCCGTACTGGCAAAAGTTCAAATTTAACTTCGCATTTTTGTCCTGTTTTTAAATTCTTATTTAAACATACCAAAAATGTGAAAGTTCTACCGGATGTTATAAGATATTGACTTTATCCAGGTTAAGAAAATTGAGCTTCATAAAAAAAAGAAAAAAAAAGATAATTTGAATAGCATCATCTTATTTTCTAGTTTTATGAGTTAACAGCAGTCTAAAACAACTCTACAGACTTGCCTTAGAAATACTGTATTTTAAAATTTGCTCATATTATCCAGATAATCATTGAAGATGATGTTTTCTTTTTTAATGCAAAACTTTATGTTCGTTACAATTATTTTAAAATATATTTAATACTAATTATAAATAAATAAATAAATAATAACGATTTCAATAATAATAATAATAAACAAATGAGCCAGATGTAGATAACTGTAGAAAGGCCTCATTTATCAAAACAAAATTCTGTATAGAAGGCTTGTATAACATAATCATTCGTATACTAAAGAGGAGAAAAAGAAGCATTTGGATAATAAACAATTTAATCATATTTTAAAAATTAGTCGCTGATAAAAGCTGTTTTTAAATCTAGAGAATTTAAATTATATAAATTTAATTGTCGATTGAATAATAACTGTTATACAATAGAAAAGTGGCAACAAAGAGAAATTAGATGTATTCCTTACAGATACTTGAGTGATGAGGATATTAAATATTTTAATAGATATCCATCACTAGTATACTATTAAATCAACTTATTTGATCATCAGAAATGTTAGCATTGATGATAAAAAATGAAATTATTTATTCGAGATAAATTGCAATAATTTTTCAAATTTAGCATTGAAGTTTAAGGAAATGAATTAAAGCTTTTTTAAAAAATAAATATTTTTTTTATTTATTTATTCATAATATGCAAGAAATAAAGAAATATCAATTTAAACAAAATAATATTTTAAGTCTTGAATATATGGACAAATAAGAATGAAATATGTTCTTCCCACTTTATGATATCTATAATTCAAGAGATAATTTTTATGAAACGTTTAGTTTATAAATAAAATGAAGAAAATATATATTTTATATATATAGAGAGAATATATTATCTTCATTTTATTATATAACTATGCAGAGATCTTCATTTATCTATAACTATGTATAGATTAAGAAACGAGATCTATTAATGCCACATAAAAATCCTTATCAGGTTAATTTTTATATTATAATTTTTAAATTGCAAATATTACTAGGATTATAAGTATTAATCTATTAAATCGTTGACAATCATAATTACAATACAGTATATTCTTAATATAGCCTGTTCAGTTATGAAATATATTGGAATTAATTTGATATCAATATGGCAATTTTTTTTTTTTTACATATAATAAGACATAATGACGATGAAACAATGATTGACGTAACAATAATAGTATAAAAATGTGATGTCACGACGATGCAAAACATTGAGCAATTTCCTTGTTGATTCATAACAATAGGAAAAAATATATATATTAAAAATGCCATTCTATCCAAAATTTAATAGACATGTTTCAGAAAATAGAAAATTCCTGTAATTTTTTAAATAATTAATCTATCAATTAATTATAAAGTTTATTATATTTATTTATTTTATTGCTATTTTCCCATTGTACACACAGTACTATCGATTATTAATCAAATTTTCAGTTTTATCATATTAAATCATTTTAATGGATTTTGAATTAAATCAAAAGCTTTATAAATTATAACATATTATAGGTCTCTATACAAATGTAATTATGCATTCTTACAGAGGATAGCGTAAGCGTTACAGTTTTAATCTTGTTTGAAGTGAAAACATAATGGCTACAAGCATTTATGTCGATACGCGACATCTAGCGTATAAGCATTCAATTAAAGGTTTATATAGATGTCTAACAGATGGCGCCACATGATCATATTTCATAAATTATATTTTTCAAACAATTCCATTTTTACGATCTATAATAATTTATAGAAAATTATTAATTTTAATTTTAAAATGAAATTCCTTATGAACAAATTAATAAATAATTTAATTTAAGTAAAATTTTATTTTATTTTTTATTTAAAAAATTTCAAAAGTTTCCATAAAATATCTTTAATTATTGATCATAAAAAAAAAGCTAAAATAAAAATTTAGAAATGTATTGTTTTCGCAGTTATACGGATAACAATTCAACAAATGATTTATTTAAAAATAAATCTATTAAATTTATATAATAAAATCGATTGCAATTTATATCATTAAAGCTAATTAAACAATTAATAATCTTTAGATTAATATAAAAGTAAATTTTTAATGCATTTTCTAGTATCTTTAATTGGCTCTTTGATGAGAAAAATAGATAAAATTAGATGGAAATTTTTATTTTATTTATATATATAATAATATAATTTATGGAAAAAGTTAGAAAAAATTATTTTCATAAAATATCAAGAAATTCATATAAAGTTGTAGAATGTTTTTAAATAGAAAATTATAATTAATATAATATCAAATTACCCAAAAAAGAATTTCATTATCTACTTCTTCATAATAAATCTATCGAGAGAAGGAAACACAGGTTGATTCTTTTGGTTTAAACAAATCAGAAGGTATCTTTTTTTGTGGGTGTGGTCTCAAAGTAGTGCCATCTCCAAACCGTTATCTCATTGGTCACAGTTCTAAAAATACCACGCCTATCACTGATTGACATGACCTAACGGAGGAAAATATTGTTTCCTGTCAAAAAGTAATCTTTATTTTTATGTTAATTTTTCAGTAAATAATTAACATGATTTTTTTTAGAAATTTTTAATCGATTTTTAATGTAAAATTTATATATAATAGAAGTGAATTTACTTATATTTTTTTAATTTTTATTTTAAAAATATTTATGTTTAGATTAAGTGATTACGAATTAAGAGAGATAAGAAAATTAAATTAACTTATTAAAAAAAGCAAATGATTATTTTATAATTTGTGATTTTCTGTTTGTGATTACAAAAAAATATAATATTTTTTAAGTTGAAGTGTTTATTGAAACATAGTTTCCATTTTGGTAAGTTTATTTTTTAATGATAAATGTGATACAATTTTATCGGTGTCAATATAATTTACTGTTTTCTCTTTTGGAAAATAATAAAATAGTATAAAAAAAAATGTAACTCTCATCCATGATTCATAATTTCATTATAAATTTAAAAGAAATTGAGAGTTTTAAAATCTGAATTTTTTAAAAAATTATAATAACTTTAAATTACTTGTTAATCGTAACATGAATAATATTTTTTTATGTGGAAAGAATAAAAAGCTTTTCAGTTAACTA
Organism: Androctonus mauritanicus; assembly: GCA_011317285.2. Taxonomy (NCBI): domain Eukaryota; kingdom Metazoa; phylum Arthropoda; class Arachnida; order Scorpiones; family Buthidae; genus Androctonus; species Androctonus mauritanicus. The sequence goes on from WUQG02012111.1 coordinate 31,652, forward strand.
TTTGTGAATAGATCTAAGAGAATAATTAACAATATATAAAAAAAGAAATCGTTTTCAATATTGTTCTAAGCTTAAAAATTTCTCGGTAGACTTAACTTATTCTTCTATTGAAGCTTTTTAATATTTAGATGAAACGAACTGAAGTTAAAGTTCAAAATTCCTTATTTCCAATGAATGGACTCCAAAATTAAACAGATTTATTGTAGAATGAATGTGCTCGTTAAAATGATATAAAATAGAGTATAATATTAATTCATTTATAATTTTTATGTTCCTCTATTTTGATTATTTTTTTAAATTATGATCTTATATAGTCTTAATATGTTTCTAAGTATACATAAGCTTGATTTTCTTATTATGGTGAATATGTTTGATAACATGTGAATTAATATATTTAACTTTCGGTATCTTTCTCTCGAAAATGAGATCGTCCATACAAATTTATATTTACTCTTAGACGTCCATCTTTAATATAATGAGACAAGAAATTGTTCTAGTATGGCAAGTATATCATTTTAAATAATACAGGGTGCGGCAAATAAAAGTGGCCCAGACGAGTGGATACAACTGGACGTGAATGTATGCATATAATATAGGAAATACAGTACTAATATAACCATACCCCGTGACGGAGTGTGGTTATAT
>WUQG02012112.1:0-11821 GCA_011317285.2 Androctonus mauritanicus
GTGTACAGTATAACAAATTGTTCCTTTGTCGAAAAAGTTTGGCTCAAGATTTCTTGGATTTTATGCATACGTGCGACGAAACGACTATGGGGAATAAAAATAATAGCGCACAAATGCGAAAACGTGTAAATGTAAAACGTGCGAGTGGGATGATTTTACACGCAAAATCGGAAGAGTGTACGAAACATAACGTACGAGTGCGAAAAACGTAGAAGTGAGAAACGTATAAACGGGTTTCTAATGTATAAAAAAATTTTTTGTGGACTTATAAAACTTCAGAAACTCGATTTAGAATTATTCCGTTTAAATCCTTGTAAAATTTATTTCGTTATAAGGATTTTTTGATTCATTAATTTGGATAAAATAGCTGTAATTCGAATAATCATTTAATTTAAAAATATTATTATAGTTTTTAGAATCGATCTATTTACTGTCATGGATTTTGGAATAACATTCGCAAGTTCCAAAATTTTTAGATGGCGGACTTTTATCTTATTTTTGCAAATCTTGATACCAATATATGGTGGAAAGAAAAATAAAATATTAATTTAAGGATAATTTGAATAATTCCTGATAAAGAGAAAATATTTAAACCGGATTATTCTAAGAATCGCAATTTAAATTTATATCATAATTTTTGATGTAAGTGGACCGTTCCAAAACGAGTTGATAGTGATGTCACCGATGATGTTGCAACAACATAACATCATCCGTGACTTCACTACAATAACATCAACATCAAAACAACATCATCCATCATCCATCAACACAACATCATATACAACATCACATCTTTCCGCTCTTAGATTTTGTTTTGAATTTCATCAAATGATTTTTCTACTTACCGATTTTCTATTATATCGAGGAGAAAATCATAAAATATAATTGCAGAAAGACTTTTAAAGTTCTTATACTGGAAATTATTCTGATTATTTCTTCATAACCGCCTCATTCGTGATATTACTATCAACTCGAAGAGGGACGATTCCGAGTTGATAGTAACATCACGAGTGAGGCGGTTATAATTTTTCGCATACCCAGCAATAACCAGCAATTTAAAAAGAAAAGAAAAGAAAATTATTTATTCTGCATCATTGTGATGCATTTTATAAGTTCTGACTATAGAACAAAATCTTATTTTTCCATTTGGTCATCTTCTCTCTCTCAACTTCTTTTCTCCATCTTGAAACGAGTGTTTATATACCTCCATAATAAAATATAGTAATCGTATTCCTTTCCGAGTCACAAATATCCAGATTTTTGTAAGAGGATCCGGATGCGACTCGTATCCATCCTTCACTTGACAGGTATTCCTCCACGGTTGTGAGTATCCCCATGGTGGTCGTTTGAATATCTCCGCTGTTTAGTATCTGATAGATGGAAAGAAGCATAAAATTTAGAAAGGTATGTAATTATACTATATTTAGGTATATAATTAACTATATTCCTCAGTCCTTGTTTCATTATGCCATAAGGGATTCGTCGTCATCAAACTTAGTACCAAGATGGCTATTATTCAGATTACCGAAAAGATTGCCAAAAAAGTCAGGATTCTAAAATGGATAACGTTACCCAGTTCATTTGAATTTCAACAATTTGCTTCTATATTCGAACGTAGTGTGTAAACACCAATATTGATCCATGAATTTTATCATGTAGGCTATGTGAAAAACTTAACGAAATTCCCATAGGTGTCTAGTTTTACTGTGCATTTGTTCCCACATAGTGAAAAAAGTAGAGAATTGCCTCGACTATATAGAAAAATAGGTTATGATCCTAACGAATGTGTCTGTGATCTGATAAAAAAATAATAACCTTCTGAAAAAAATTTATTGAAAATTAATTTTTGGTTTAATGATCCTCGTAATATGATGAAGCCAATAACTTTTATCAAATAGTTTATAAAATTAAATTCATAAAAATATAAAATAAATTTGTTTACTTTAACAGGAATTTAATTGTGGAACATATACCAAATACAAGAATTTCCATAAAAATAAATGAACTATAAATCAATATTCAGAAAGTGACATTGAATATAAATAAAATAATAAACTAATTAACAGCTGTAAAAAAGGAATTGGATCAAACCTATATCACTTGTCAAAATATGGACATTAAATTATTTTTATACAGTATATTTTATGTTTTTCTATAAAACATATCAGTCGGCTCAACTAATCATTAATTTTTTAATGCAAGATTAAAAACTTTATGTAAACTTTATCTAAAGATGATAAGTGCTTATTTAATTAACACTGTTTGGATATGATTATAAGGAAAAAATAATTACTAGGAGATATTGCTTGTTACAGTCTAAAATACTTTAATTATGTTATTGCAATAAACATTAATTTTCATTGACTAAAAAATGATTTGATATGATTAATCTAACAATAAATACTTGGAAAATATTTATCTAAAAATGTTAAATTAATAAAAAATAAATGCTAAGAAACACTAGACATATTAATATTTATTTAAGATCACTATATGAATTTTAATAATTATTAAAATATTATTATGTTTAGAAATGCATTATAAAAATGAGAATTAAGTATGTTTTCTCATATAGAAATGCATTATAAAATTACAATTAAGTATGTTTTCTCATATATGAAACTAAATACAATTAAGTATGTTTTCTCATATATTTTATTAGAGTTCTATCATGTTTTTAAAGATTTACTTTATAGTAACAGAAATTTCAAATATAAATGTATATTTAAGCTTATCTGCACTGATACCAATATTTTATTTATAATAATTTTGTCAAAATAGGGAACTTTTCTCACAAAAAAAAAACAAAAAAACTAAGAATTTCAATTTGAGTTTGAATATACTATATAGGCCTATATTAATTATTATAACCTTTAGGATACATTTGTTAACTTTAAATAATCCATAATAAGTTTTATATATTTACAGTTATATATTATGGTGTGTGTATAAAAATATATATATATATATAAATTTTCATGCAGTAAACTATAAATTTTATTGTATATAAGTGTAACTAAAGAAAACTAGAGAAAGTGTGTTGACTCATTTAATTTTTAATTTTCATAAATACAATAATCATACTCTACTGTAATTAAGATGGTATGCAGAAAATTATACAATATTCTTTTGGATAGGATTGCATACATTGCAAAGCCCAGAAAAAAATAGTATCAATCGATAGGGAGGTCGAGACACGCAAAATATCCTTAATAAACTAGGGATCAATGGTCAAAGGTTAACGAGATATAGAGGCTGAAAGTTTCATGGTGCATATGGTTTGACACTGCGCTTCGCTTCGCTACAGTGTGCAGCGCGACGCGTCCCGTTCCCGTCTATGCTACCTAGACGCTTTAACTTTAGATCCTTGACCTCTAGTTCATTAGGGATATTTTGCGTGTCTCGACTTCCTTATCATCGATATCATTTTTTCTGGGCTTTGCAATGTATGCAAGCCTACTAATAAATTATAGTTGTTGAAATTAATGATTACTATTGTAAGACTCACCAATAACTATATTAAAAAAATATATATATAATCATTAAAATAGTCATATTGATCATATTTATTTTTAAATTACTGAAGATCATTAGGAATATTGAGATTGAAATTTTGATTCTGTGAGCCATTTTTAATAATTACTGTAATTATTGATTTTATATTTATTAAAAAGAGAGAATAAGAAGAGTTCGCATTGAAAAAGTAATAATCAATGCTAAAAATGCTTACAGAAATTCTCGGTTTCTTGTGAATAATTAATAAATAAATATTATACTTTATGTATAAACAACAGTAGATAAATATGTATTAAATTGAATAGTTTACGTACACTTATGCTATAAAAACATATTTATTCAATTGATCTATGTTATAACTAGATATTTTTTGCGTTATTAATTTTTCATGATATGAAAACCTAAAATTACTTAAAGAAAAATTATAATAATATTTTTAAGTGCATTTTGATACATGCAATATGGGATAGATGATTATATTTCTTTTCCAGTTTAAACCGAAACATTTCATAGGATTATTAATTATCACAAAATTCAAAATCAATCGAGAAGTTATCATAACTTATTCGATTTTCATGACATAAAAAAACATTAGGCATTTTAATATATTTTTGTGAAGTCCTCAATTGAGTCGTTAATCATATATTAGAATTTTTTTATGTGGTTATTATTTAAAAAATATTATATATGATATGGCAGAATGAAAAATCAGAAACTACTTTACAGTAAGCCTATCAATACAAATATAAAAAAAATCCTTGGATGAAAAAATTGCTTACATTGCAAAGCCCAGAAAAAATGGTATCGATCGATAGGGGGTCGAGACACCAAAATATCCCTAATGAACTAGGGGTCAAAGATCACAGGTTCACGAGACATACACGCGTCTAGGTAGCATAGGTAGCATAGCATGGGAACGGGACGCGTCGCGCTGCACACTGTAGCGAAGCGAAGCACAGTGTCAAACCATATGCACCGTGAAATTTTCAGCCTCTATATTTCATACCTTCGACCATTGACCCTTAGTTTATTAAGAATATTTTGCATACCTCGACCCCCCTATCGATTGATACCATTTTTTCCCGGGCTTTGCAATGTATGTAATCTTATCCAAAAGAATATTGTATAAAATATCTGCATATCATCTTAATTACAGTAGAGTATGATTATTTATAACAATTAAAAATTAAATGAGCCAACATAGTTTCTGTAGTTTTCTATAGTAAAAAAATTATAAATATGTCAAAATTAGCTTGCCGTTATAGCTCACAAGGGAGAATATTCGTAGAAAATTTGATAATAAAGGATGAATATAATAAATGATGGAAATTATGATGAAGTTTTATCAATGAAACTGCTCTTTATTTTATAAAATAAAATGGTGGGATATATAAGAGCATGTATCAGATATATTTATTTATTTTTATATATGAATTTATCAGTAAATTCATATATAAAAAGTTTTTCAGCAATGTTTATTACGTTATAAAACAACGTTCATGGGAATAAATAGATTATCAATCACTGATAAATTATTGAATTTAGATGAGCAATCTTCTCAATTGAAACATCACTTTTTAGTCTTTCTGAAGTGAACTGAAATTTATGAAGTCATATTGTATACCACGTATCTGTATCCTCATTAATGACATTTGAAATAATTAATATATTTTCATGAAATTTGATAGTAATGCTTCACTAAAAATAAATTCAGCGTCATATCACGCAATGCTCTAATTTTAACAATTTAAAAATGGCGGATGTTCAAACGTATCGCTCCTTTAAAATAGTCTCAATTATTATTAGATTTTAAGAAAAAAAAAATTTTTTTGAAAGGATAATCAAGTGTTTGAAGATAATCGTAACAACACATCGACTAACTTGTTATCTTTAACCGTTTAAAAATAGCGATCTTTCAAACTTCAAAGTTTTTCTTCTTTAATGAATTTCGGATCATTTGATTGAATTTTGTAAAATTTTGCAGAATGATCAAATATTAATGCCAAATTTGAAGTAAGATTAATTAACTCTGAAGATTCATTCTTTTAAAAAGGTGACGTTCAATTATATTGAAGGTTTCCTTTTCAACATTTATTAGTAATTATCATAAGAACAGTAATAATTATGGAATTATTTATTAATTGTTTATGATATTCAACATATAGATTATGTCATTAAAGGATATTTCGATGTTGATATATTTTAATACCTTATCTTTAATCATTTTAAAGTAAAGAACAAATTCGGGAAGTAGATGATTAGCTCCTTCCAGAATTCTTGTTCTTTTAGGCGTATTCATATTTTTCATAAAAAATAGAGTTTCAGACTCTACCGATTCTACTATAGATATTATAATAGTAGAATCGGCTGAGGGCTCTGAAGAGTATGATAGGAGCCGAAATAGAACAAGTAGAAGGCAAGAGTGATAAACTAAATATATTACTTGACTCTAAGTTTAAAAAGTTCATTTTTTCTATTATTCTTCTTAATGTATCCAACAAGCTATCGCATCATGCTTGTTAAACTTTAATAGAATAATTCTATTGTTTAATAAGTTGCAAAATAACTAACAAGTAAAATTTAGAGTATCTTTAAAGTAATATTCACTCGGAGATAAATAACAATTATACGCAAACAAGTATAATATAATAAAAGAACTTTTATTTTTAACAACATTTCTTTTCTCCTGTATACTGTACAAATTCATTCGTAATTATTTACAAATTCTTAATTCCAAACCACAGAGATCATCTTGAGCACAAATATGGTGGTAAAAATAAGCGAAAGATAAAGCTAAGCCACACAAAATTCCTGATACGAAGTAAAACACTTAGGTCCATTTTCTTCATTTAATGAATAAGTCCTTTGTAACCCAGACCGCCAATTACACCAGCAGCCAATGGTGCGCCTAAAACACCAGCATGAGCGTGACCAAGCACACCAGCATGAGCGTGACCAAGCACTCCAGCAGCTAATGGTCCTGCAGCAAAAGCGGGTGCAACTACACCGGCAGCTAAAGGAGCGGCTGCGAAAGCTGGAGCAACACCAATAGCAGCGGGTGCGATGGCAGCTGGGGCAATGGCGGCTGCTGGGGCAATGGCAGCGGCAGGAGCGATGGCAGCAGCATGAGCGACGGCGGCGGCAGCTGGAGCAACTGCAGCTGGTGCAACTGCAGCCACTGGTGCGTGAGCCACTACAGCTGGAGTTCCAGAGATGGGTCCTGTGTGAGGTGAAGCTACTGCTGCTGCGGCAGGAGCACTCAGAGCTGTGCCAGGCTCATTAGTTTTGACTACTGCACGGAAACCTGCTGCATCAGCTACGTACTCAACACGTCGTGCGCGTCCATCGATATCTCCAATGTTGTAGGATCCTCTCTTGTTACCCCATGCATCTCCAACTTCGGCACGTCCGTTAGTGGCACCTAAGCCATCCACTACTTGGTAATTGAAGGCATAGTTTCCGAAATCCTATCATGGAATTTTGAGAAATTTTAATAAATTGCTTCCATTAATTACAATAAAAATAAATTTCTGCTCGATAATTAAACTCACATCTTGTCTTCTGGAACTGACGCTGGAGCCACCGAGGCCGGCGCCGATGATTCCTGCAGAAGCAACAGTCAACAGCAGAGCGAAAGAAATGATCTGAAATCAGAATTTAACAAAAATTTAAGTATCATTCACATTTATTGCATTTATAATAATTTTTCTCCTTCTTACTCACTTGGAACATATTGATGTCTGATGGTATCCGAATAGTCCGACTCCCCTTATATACTCAGCTGGAAGTGTATGATGCAATAAGCATCATTTAGACATCCGACTATGGTAGTGTTGTTGTCCTTCCTATCCAGGTAAGCCTTGAGTGATCGACGGGTCTCAGAAGGTCGTCTTGTTCCTATCTGCAGGGTGGAGTTATTTTCTTTATTACCCAAACTGTTTATCAAGAACCATCTGATAATCGAGATTAATTCCACATAATTTACACGATTCACTATTGATAATTTTAAAGATAACGCTCTGAACTGACCAATGTTTTCGAGATTTGTTCAAATTGTCAAATATAGACTATTGATATTTTTGCATTATTTTGATTTTTACTGATTTATAAATTATTGAAATTAAATGTATAATTTTTTAGATTAAAATTGGTATATACAGTCTAAAAATTTTTACTCGTTGGATGCAAAATTTAATTTAGATCTATAGAAAATATCTAAAATTCTATACTAAAATTTATTGAGCCTAAGAAAAACGTCACTATGAGAACTCTGAGAAAAGCATCACTATGGAATTTTTCACATAGAATTTATGTGAAAAATTCCATAGTGATGTTTTTCTCAGAGTGCATTTTTTCTTTTAAAATATGCTTTAATAATTAATTAATTAATTAAAATCCTGTAGAATGTGATAACAATCTGTTATTTATCTGATCTGCATTTTTTGTAATTTGACTTTCATCCTCTTCATATTTTCTCGACTTTCTGATTTAATCATCTCATGGACAGCAAAAGAAATTTATTTATTATTAATTTAATTCGCTTTTTGAAGCAAAATTAAAATTAGCACACGAACAGAAATTATTTTTAAACATTGATAAAAGCAATTATTCAAGTAGAGGTATTTTAAGATTTCGTAAACTTGGACTTTTGTCGAAATCTAAAAAAAAAAAAAAACTCTTTCGGGATTTGTAAAACAGAAAAAGATGGTAATTCCGTTCTAAATTAGAATCAAAGTAGTTCGTTATTGTCGACAAAAATATTTTAGGAATTGGTATTGTCTGTTAGTGCAAAAAATAAGTAGAATGTGAGTCGAGAAATCTAGTATTGCAAGGACGCCTTGTAGAAGGTGTGGTATGGACTCGTTTAAGTAGATAATGTTCATCTGGCCTTGTTCTTTAACCCACGTGACATATCATTGATATTGACAATAAACGTTCTAATTTTGCGGATTTAACCTTTCCAATGTCATAAGTAAGCGACAAAAATACTTTTTATTGTCGAGGGGAGTGCATCTTATGTTTGCCTTACACGCCATTAGAGAGAAATTTTCACTTTCCTATAAGAATTCAAGGTTTTTTTCTTCTATACGCTTGTATTTTACTAAAAATTAAGTGACATTTTAATGATTTATGTGGCTATTGTCTAATATAAAGGCTAGATCTTATTATTCGAAAATCCATGTAAAATTTATGGAGAAACTGCAACGATTCAATTTTAAACATTATTCAGCATTTAAAGAGATTTTTTTTTTGTTGAATAGCATTAATAAATTAAACGAGTTATTAAACAGCTGTTTTTATCTTTATTTCAATCTCGTCCTACACGGAAGGTATTAAGATAATTTATTAAACACTTTATACTATTAATAAATTAAATTTGTTTAGAATTATTTATTAGAAAATAAAAATTTGTACATATTTTGAATTTAATAAAAAAACACTATTCTGTTGCTATAAATATTTTAGGAATTATGCATATAATAATTTAAGTCTAAGCATGTTTTCTGACAGATATTCATAAGATTAGAAATTTATGAGTGTTTACTGTATTTTTTTTTTAATATCCAGATTTTAATTAATTCAAATCTAACAAAACTAAGCACTATAAGCAAACAACTTTTTATTTTCTGTATAACGTTTTCGGACTTTCGTTTCATTCCCTTGTCAGTACATGGATACCACACGCTATGCCTAGCTTTTAATTAATTATTCTGCTCGTATAAGTTAAGGCGGTTTCAAAAGACGAAATTTGCATAAGATTTCTAATGGAATCTATTGAATAAATTTTATTTTTAATTTTGGATTTTACGTTTTTTTCGATTTTTGAGAATTAAGTTTATTTTCTAATACAGTACTTCTTTAATACCGTATATACTCGAATATAAGCCGATTCCCCGATTTCAACGTTTGAAAATCGGTAAAAATGTGCGAAACCCGTGTATAAGACTACCTCCAGTTCAGAAATTTTTTGGGGAAAAACATCTCGGTTTATACACGAGTATATATGGCAGCTTTTTTTCTATTGTGTTTTTAAATGTAGTTTTATCTGTGCTTCTTAAACTATGTTGATAGCGAATAATAAACTATAGAGTTCATTATTTTGTTTGAGATAAAAATTAACTGGGGGGGGGATGTTGCACCAATAATGAATTTGATGAATCTTTAAACATCTCTATTTTCTGTATTTTATATAAAAAAAATACAGAAAATAGTCAGCCTTTAAAAAAACATTTTAAAGGCTGACTATTTTCTGTATTTTTTTTATATAAAATACATTTAAACATAATTTTATCTGTTACTAGAATTTTTTTCTTTTTTTATATTTTCAGCAGAATATAAAACAATAAAAAAAAATGATTTTTTCCATAAAGATATTACGATCAAAAACACTGTTTAATATTTTATAATGAATACTTTATAAATTAATCACTTTTTTTCTTATAAAAGTATCTGATAAACAAATTTATAAAATTTTCATTTTGCAGATTTTTTTTCTTCTATTAAATGAAGAATATAACTGATGATAAAAAAAATGAATAAAATTTTTATCATCAGTTATTAAATATATAATTATAAATATTTTTATAAATTAGTTAAATGTTTTTATTGCTATATTATTTTGGTCGTATGATATTCTTTTTTTTTATTCCCTGAATAACAGATTATCTCGCGTGTTTATTAATTTAACGCTTATTTTGTTTTAATTATAAGATATTATGCACCAAAAGTTGAAGACATAAAACTAAATCCTTATTCTTTCAAATGAAAAATATATATTTTATAATATTTAGAAAATAAAACTTCTAAATTTTAGCTAAAATAATTAAGAAACGATATGATATATATATATATATTTTAAATTAGATTTCCAAAATAAAATATATAGGATGAAGAAAAACATCGTCGTAAAATTTTGTGTACTTATAGGTAGCCTCGAAACAAGTCGAAAACGTCGAATGAACCCTTTAAAGCTAGCCAATGACCATCGAGTACATCAAGCGTCGCGACGCGTCGCATTGTGTCGCTCGCCTATTTACTAACCTAGTAGTAAGTAGGAGAGCGACACAACGCGACGCGTCTTGGCAGCGCGACGCGCGGTGACGCTTTGCGTAGTCGATGGTGTTTGGAGAGCTTTAAATAGTTATAATTCGAAAACGGTGCCATTTAGATCGTATATTCATTGGAAATTTTTGACTTGTTTCGAGGCTCCCTATCAATACACAAAATTTTATGACAGTTTTTCTTCGCCCTGTATATAACTTGGATGATTAATTAATGGTGAAATTTTCATCTGAGAGAAATAACATACTAAAACATGAATTTTTTTGAATATTGTTGTTGAAAAATGAAAAGGATGATCGAATATAGCGACTAAAATTTATTAAAAATTTTTTATTATACAAAAGTTAAAATTATTTTAAATCGATATTAAATAGCATAATCCACATTCCAAATGGAAAGAAATATAAATATAATTATTAAGAAAATTAGATACAACATCAACAAATATTTATACGTAACAAATTAAATATGAAATATATTTTCTGATTATTTAATTACGAAATATATTGTTTTTTTCCCACGTATTTTTACCTAATATTTTTTTCTATAAAAGACATATTCTTACATTTCCATTTTGTCCATTTTTTAAAAAATTTTTATCAGAATTTAGATGGATTAGAAGGGAAAATATAAAAATTAGAATTTTATTTTATTTTTTTATAGTGTGTTCTAAATATTTTTGGACTAATAACCTGAATTTCGTTATTAGTCCAAAATTGCTCGAATATTGAGTTTTTGCTCGAATATCCTCCAATTTATATAAGTTAAACTGCACATAACAACGACTAGTATAACATTCCATATTTCAGTCAAAATAATGTGGATAAAATAAAAACGATATATTGATAAATTTATACACTTAAATTGTTCACATAAATTTAAAATAAATTTTTACAGATATAAAAGCGAAAGAATAAGTTAAATTTAGAAAACACCCTGTGGTTAGTGGGTTAGAATATGTCCACCGTTTGACCCCGCGTGTCGTAGAAGACGGCTAAAGAGATCACCTCGTGTTGATGGTTTCGAGGTCCGTCACTGGGGGCTCGTTTGTGATGTCCTATACTGCTTCGGCGGTGCCCACATCCGTCACTGAGAGCCTGTGGTGAACCTTACACGAATCCGGCCCGCCTAGTCTTCAAATTCGGTTTTCGCGTGTCTCTTCTTCGAGGGACAAGCTTCCGCATAATCCCCATAGGGAAGGGGAGCATATAAAAAAAAAAACTAGTTTTGTTAATAGTTTTTA